>PVHX01011478.1:0-64010 GCA_004024805.1 Geosciurus inauris | reverse complement strand
ACTTCACTTAGCATAATGTTCTCCAATTCCATCCATTTACCTGCAAATGCCATAATTTTATTCTCTTTTATTGCTGAATAATATTCCATTGTGTATATGTACCACAGTTTCTTTATCCATTCATCTATTGAAGAGCATCTGGGTTGCTTCCACAGTTTTGCAATTGTGAATTGTGCTGCTATAAACATTGAAGTGGCTGTGTCACTGTAGTGTGCTGTTTTTAAATCTTTAGGGTATAGGCCGAGGAGTGGAATAGCTGGATCAAATGGTGGTTCCATTCTAAGTTTTTAAAGAAAGCTCCATACTGCTTTCCAGATTGGTTGCACCAGTTTGCAGTCCCACCAGCAATGTTTGAGTGTACCTTTTTCACTACATCCTCGCCAGAACTTATTGTTGCTGGTATTTTGGATAGCTGCTATTCCAACTGAGATGAGATGAAATCTGAGAGAAGTTTTGATTTGCATTTCTCTAATGGCTAGAGACATTGAACATTTCTTCATATATTTGTTTATTGATTGTATATCTTCTTCTGAGAGGTTTCTATTCAGCTCCTTAGCCCATTTATTGACTGGGTTGTTTGTATTTTTGGTGTTAAGTTTTTTGAGTTCTTTATATATCCTGGAGATCAGTGCTCTATCAGATGTGCGTGTGGCAAAAATTTGCTCCCAGAATGTAGGCTCTCTGTTCACCTCATTAATAGTTTCTTTTGCAGAGAAGAAGCTTTTCGGTTTAAGTCCATCCCATTTATTGATTCTTGCTTTTATTTCTTGTGCTATAGGAGTCTTGTTAAGGAATTTGGGGCCTAATCCAACGTGATGAAGATTTGGACCTACTTTCTCCTCAATTAGACACAGGGTCTCTGGTCTAATTCCTAGGCCTTTGATCCACTTTGAGTTTTGTGCATGGTGAGAGATAGGGGTTTAGTTTCATTTTACTGCATATGGATTTCCAGTTTTCCCAGCAGCATTTGTTGAAAAGACTATCTTTTCTCCAATGTATGTTTTTGGCACCTTTGTCTATTATGAGATAGCTGTATTTATGTGCATTACTCTCTGTGTCTTCTATTCTGTACCATTGGTCTACATGTCTATTTTGGTGCTAGTACCATGCCATTTTTGTTACTATAGCTTTGTAGTAAAGTTTAAGGTCTGGTATTGTGATGCCTCCTGCTTCACTCTTCTTGTTCAGGATTGCTTTGGCTATTCTGGGTCTCTTATTTTTCCAAATTAATTTCATGATTGCCTTTTCTAGCTCTTTCTTGTACTCTCCTCTAAGTCTTAAGAAATTCAGAGAGAGGTGAGGGTCAGAGTACCCACCCTCACTTTAGGAATCTAGGCTATAGTCCTTGAACCAACCTACCTTCCCTTGGAAAGCCTTCTGTTCAGGACACTCTTCACTCACTCATGGAAATGCAATCCTGGATGCCCCCCCTTTCCAGCCTCTAGCCATGACTCCAGTTACCTAGATCTTTTTTTTTTTGGTTCTGGAGATTGAACTCAGGGGTACTTGACCACTGAGCCACATCTCCAGCCCTATTTTGTGTTTTATGTAGAGACAGGGTCTCACTGAGTTGCTTAGCACCTCGCCGTTGCTGAGGCTGGCTTTGAACTTGGGATTCTCCTGTCTCAGCCTCCCTAAGTGTTACCTAGATCTTGAGAGATACAAGTCTTCCTCCCTCCCCATCACCCCCCCTTCTTCAAGTCCTCTCTTCTGCCTACCTCTCTCTCTGCTCCTTCCTTGTTCCTTTACAACGTGCCACCCTCTGTCTCAGGCATTGTGCTGGGCTCAGGACAGCCAGAATGTAGACCCAGTGGACACAGCAAGCATTGTTGCTTAAAAATCTAATGAGAGAAGCACCCAACCAGTATCCACAACACAGCCAGCTGATCTCACTTGGGATCAATACTGTGAAGGGGGCAGGGGTGGAAGGTTTGATGAGACTCCAAAGCAAGGACACCCCACCTTAGTGGAGGCGTCACCGGAGGCCTCCCTGAGAAGTGCAGGATGTGGGGAACCAGCCAGGAAGACAGTGGCGAGAAAGTCCAAATCCCTGTACAGCTTGATGAGTTTTCCCAAAATAAAAGCCACAACACCAGTACCCATGTCAAGAAACAGCATTACTGGCTCCCGGAAGCTCTCTTCCCCCACAGTATCCAGCAGGCAGCCCCAATATAAAGTGTTCTCAGTCTGGTTAATTTTGATAAGCCTTATTCTCTTTTTCTTTATAAGAAAACAAACCCAGTGTTGATTTACAGGATTAAATCGAATGTCTGTGTAAAATATAACAAAGGGCACTGTGTGGCGGGGTGAAAGGTGTACGGAGTGCTCAAACAGATCAGCTAACCAGATTTCATGTGTTGTTACATTCCTCAGGGAGCAGAAATGGCGAAGTCAACAAAGTGAGTGATTTTGTTATTGCAAAAAAGGATAGCGAGACCCCAGATTCACCCAGCTCATGTTTGCTAGGCCGTGGGTTGTGGTCTGAATGGATATGAACCATCTAAGTCAGGCACAGGTCTCTTTCTCCCCAGTTTCTTCTTGTGCCCTCAGGGACAGGATCCCAGCAAAAGCTGGGGTTTCCTTTCCCATGAACAGATAAAAACGTGGAGTGTATGTGAAGGTGAGGTGATAGAGAGGGTACAGGGTGAGGGACAGAAGGAACCCAGGGTGGTTGCTTAACCGTGACTGGTTTTCAAAACCCACCCATGAAAACAACTTAGCCACTCCAGTCCCTGGAGCCCATAGCTGCATGTGAGAGAGGCAGACCCAGCGTTTGTGCCCTACCCCACTGGCCTGGAGCCTGTCCTCTACAAAGTTTCTCTCCATATTTCTGGTCAGTCTGGAAGTGTCCTCTGGGTGTCCACAGAGCATCTGTCCCACTGGGGCACCCTGATCTGCCTTGAGCAATGAGCCGGGCTCCTGCTCCACTTAGGTATCTCGTCCCTTGCCCCAGTTCTCTCCCCAAGGCCCTCTTCCTGTGCAAACCACTCGTGCAATGGCACACCTCGAAAGGGAGGTATTTCTAACTTAAACATACTCGGTAGGATTGCCTGGTTTCTCTGTCTCTCCTTTCATACCCCCTTTCCTTTCTCTTTCTTCCTCCCCAGCACTCATCTCTCAGGCATTGGTTTTTCTGTGGGGTGAGCTTGCAGACCTGAGTTGGGGAAGTTTTACCTATCCCGTATTTTTGGACATTTAGATTATTTCTAACTTTTGGTCTTGTCAAAGTTACAAATCCTTGCATGTGAATCTTTTCAAAAGGTGATGATACATTTCTTATGATACATTCCTAAGTGAAATTACCAGGTGAAGAGCCATGAACACTGGACAGGTCTTCAATTTTTATTGCTAAAATACTCTTCCCAAAGACTGGGCCAGCCTACCCTTCGAGCAGTGTAGAAAGGCCTTTCTCTTGCCTTTATAGTATTTTTACATTATAAAATGGTGCCACTTCCCTAGGGTGGAAAGATGGAGCCCTAAGGTGAACTTCAAACCCTCAAAGGAGCCTCTGTGATCTCATGCTATCTAGCCAGCTCGTCTCCTTCAGGTGGCATCTTCCCCCAGGCCACGTGCCCAGGTCCCAGGCACAGGGCTAATTGATAGTCCTCGGGCACATCATATACTCCCATGTTCCCATGACTTCATTTATGTTACTTCTTTAGAATTCTCATCACCTCTCTTCTGCCCAGTCAAACCCTAATCACCTTTCAAGGCCCAATTCAAATATGACTGCTATTATTCTCACTACCTACCAGGGTCCAATGTCCAATAAGTATTAGCAGTTGTTGCTACTATTAATTCTTCATGGAATACTATATGTAGGCCCTTTTTATATGACATGTATTTCAATGTAATCCTTATAACTCTACAAGAGAGGTGTCATTATCCCCATTTTACACAAATGGGGCTTTGAGTGTGGCTTTGAAAGGTTAGATAACTTAACCCGAGATCACATAGCTGGAAGTGGCCAACCTGGATTTGAATTCAGTCCAATCTGACTTCAGAGCCTGGGTTTCTATCCTCTATGAAACTCTCCTCTATGAATCTTAAAGCTTCTCCCACTTCCTATACTATACAACATCTCACTTGCTCACTTGGGCTATTATATACTTGATCATTTCCCAACTGTTCTATGAGCTACTTACATGGCAAGGATAATGTATCCTCTATGTCCCAAACTCCTGGCAGATACATGGCCCAAGGTAGGTGCTCAATAAATCTGTGTGGCATTTAGTGCAGTACATAAATCAAGTGGATTACTTGAGTGTTGAATAGGAAGACCATTCATTTATCTTGGGTTATAATAATTATTTTACCTAGACAAATGAACTATAACTTAGAGAGAGTCCTCAGACTAGAATTTGGAACTGACAGGGAAGGCCCATGAGAGCATTGCTAAAGGGACAAGGGATAAGTCAGTTGACCTGCAGAAGGATGCGTCCTACAAATTCTCATGGTCTCTATGATGGATAGGCCTTGTCTTACTTTTAGACTTGAAGAAATAGGTGAAAATATCTAACATTATCTTTAAAAGTATATTATGGAAACTCAGGTTTTGAAATTAAACTGTCCTGGCCCTACTACTTCCTTATTGTGGAATTCTGAAGAAGTTACTTAACTCTAAGTCTGTTTTCTCAACACCAAAAGGGTGATGATAATAGAATTTAACTTATCAGGTGTCATAAAAACGAAAAACAAACAATAGCAAGTAGATCACTTAATGCCAAGTCTGGTACATAATAAGTATTCAGGAAATGATGGCTATTGTTTAGTAATTTGACTTAGCATCTGGCTGGTGGAGGGGTAGAGGAACTGGGTTAGGAGGGAGGCTGGGACTCCTGAGGTAGGAACCAAGAACACTAATTGGCAGGGTAAAGGAGACAATTCAGGACAGTGAAGTAGGGCCCCACACTGACCAAGAGAAAGTCCAGAGGGGAAAAAGTGTGCTGTAAATATTGCCTGAAGAAACCAAGAGACTGGCAAAATATGTCTGCTGCCATGCACTGCTGTACCTATACAGACAGAAAAATCCAGCCAGAGAGAAATGAGCTCTTCTGCTGATGCGGCAACCTTAGTAACAGGTGTACTTGGGTGATGGCCATGGTGGAGAGGACTGGAGTATTACAGGTCCTTTTTGTGCTTCAGAAGGATTACGTGTGAATCATGGAGCTTGCTCTGTCTCCTTTCATACTTTAGCACCCCTCAGGCTGTGCTCCTTTGCTGAACACTAGATTCATGAAATCATAGTCTAAGAGTGGCCACTATTTATCCTTGCAGCCTAGAAGGACACATGGACCAGAATCATATCCCATTCTGGGACTAGAAACTGTGCCTGGGGTAAAGGGGTGGGGGCATAGATGTCATCGTTTCGTTGCTATAACAGGATGTCTACAGACTGGGTAACTTATAAACAGTAGAAGTTTATTTGGCTCCTGGTTCTGGCATCTGGGAAGTCCAATATCAAGGTGCTGGCATAAAATGAGGACCCTCTTACTGCATCATTCTCTGATGGAAGGAAGAAGGACCAGAGAGTGCAATAGTGAGCGAGAGAAGGCCAAATTCACTTTTAAAACAAATCCACTCTCACAATAAGGAACCCACCCCCACAATAATGATATTGATCCACTTATGAGGCCCCACCTCCCAACATTATTGCATTGAAGATTAAGTTTCCAACACATGGACTTTAGAGGACACATCCAGCGCATACTGAATTGAATAGCAGGATTTGGGATTGTTCTTACTACTTCTGTCTTCAATCACATCCCCTAATAAACGCTTTCTCAGGAATTTGAGACAGGAGGGCTCAGGTCAAGATCGCATGTGGGTAGGTAAAGCTTGGAGGAAGCTGCGCTCCAGCTATCATCCTGTAGTTAACTTGGCAACCTTGTGAAAAGCCCTCCTTTCTCCGGAAAGGCAGTGGATGGGTGGAATAGGGACAGGCACAGCTCAGTGGTGTTCAGAGTTGATGCAGAACAGCTTGAGGACAGAGGAAAAACCTTTGGCACACAGGTGGGGAAAGGTTTTAATTGCCTGAAGAGGTCAGAGTGACTTGTGGGGATGAGTGAACTTTGGAGAAGAAGACCCAGGGAGCCTAGGACACAGGATGGACAAGCAAGGACTGGTGGCTGTGCCAGCTCAGTCCACAAGAGGTGGTGGCGTGAAAGCTTTGTCTGAGTCAGACACCTGAAAAGATGCTCTCAGTCCCAATAGGAGAGCCCCCAGGTACCCTAACAAAATGACCTCGGAGACCCAGGGTGGGCCAGTGCCACTACCCACCCCCCATGCACTCCTGGGTTCTCCTCTCTGTTCCCCAAGATGATGAGCAAGAACACTGACAAACACATGACATGGCCGTGCTTATCCGGGGGAATAGAAAGAAAGGGCTGTATTATTGAGACCGTCTCCATCTGCGTCCAGTCTTGGGGGTAACAAAGGGAATTCCAACAGGGCAGATAAGTGAATCCTCAGAAGATAAGGGGCCTTTGGAGAAGGAAGAAGAGGGAACCCTGAGGCCTGAACCAGCGGAGGGTCTGCTGCCCACTGACACATTATCTGTGAAACACAATCAAAATAATTTCATGAATATGGATGCTGGTGTCTTCACCAAGTGATTAAATAAGGAAATTTAAAACTACCAAGTACCACTGTGTAAGGGCAATATCGACACAGGCCTCTTGAGGATGGACTTCAATCTAGCTCGGGTGTGCCCGCTGTGATTACACAAAGCCAGCGCGAGTGGTCAAAGGAATATTTGTGCCTCCTTACAAGCCAGTACCACTGGGGAGGTGTATACAACTCTATTAATATCTATTTTTATCAACATTAGTGCTGTACTTACATCTTAAAAGGACAATCATTAGACAATGAACCAAACAGTGTGCTCCACTGCAAACACTTTCCCTGAAGAGAACAATCAAGCTTTATTCATTTATTTTTCAGCTCATTATGTTAACCTTTTATTATACAAAACTTTCAATTCAGTTGTACAATGACCAGGAAAAATAATATTTGGGACAATTCACAAGCAATGTTTATCATACCTGCTGAAAAGAAAAAAGAAAAAAAAAACTAGAAGGAATTTGCTGATTCTCAGATCCTCATTGACAAGCTGAATTGGTCCAGGAACCTGCTACTTCCACTCCTTCAGAGTGCTTTAGAAAGATATTGTGCTGTCAGAAACAACACGGGGGCCAGAGGGCTCACTTGGAAGTGCAGGAAGTGAAGTTTGCCTGAGTAGAGGGGTTGTGGAGGAGAAAGGCGCCCTGCAGAGACCTCTGAGCAGCAGTTCTCAAACATAGGTGCAGCAGATTCACCTGGAGAATTTGTCAAACAATGTGCATTTCCAGGTCTCATCCTAGAGATTCTGACTTAGTAATTTGCGGCTGGAGCCAGGGACTCCACAGGTTGAACAAACTCCCCAGGGGATCCTGTCTTGAGAATCCCTGGACTCATCCTCCCTGCGGCTGGTTCAGTATATAGATCATCATATGTACATGGGGGCGTTGGGAGGGAGGGCTCCCTTTGGGAGCTCTGGCCCTGGGACCCAGGAAGAGATTTTCTGTAGTATTCAGGGTCTGACCACCAGGGGTCAGAGCAAACTTATGGAGTAGACTTTAAGGGACAATATTAGCCTTCTCTGTTCATCTCTGCAGGTAAAGGACTCCTAATACTGACTGTACATTAGAGGCACCTAGAAAGTTTTATGAAAATTCTTTTGTCTGGTTGTTGCCCCTGAGCAGTCATTAGAACCTTGGGGGTGGAGTGAGGCTACTCCAGGCATTATGGGCTGATTCTAACGTGCAGCTCAGACTGAGAACCACTACTTTGAGTGTCTTTTTTTTTTAATCTCCTGGGTCCATTCTCTCTTGTCCTTGATGGTTGGGGACAGCAGATGAAGGATATGGAAAATAGGCACCAAGGAACTTCCCTTACTGTTCCCCTACCTGCCCTGCCCCGCCCTAAGTGATCCTGCCACCAAACTCCTCCCATGACCTGGCCCTACCCACCAAAAAGGACTGCCAAAAGTAACTAACTCTTCCCATGACCTGGCCCTGCTAAGGCCCTATAAAATCCAGACCCTTTTAGTGGCCTGCCACCATTTTCCCCTGAATATGTGCCCCTCCAGTGCTGAATAAAGCACTCCTGGTCCATACGGTCTGCCTCCATTTTCTTTCTTTCTTTTCTTTTTTTCTTCCTTCCTTCCTTTCCTTTCCTTTCTTTCTTTCTCTTTCCTCCTTCCTTCCTTTCTTCCTTTCTTTTTGGTTCAGCCTGTCCAGCTAGGGGTGGACAGGGCAGCCATGGAATAGTCAGATGCTGACGTCAGCAATAGAGGCACCGTCTGTCAATCAGTGGGTTTTTCTTGACTTATCCAGGAAGGACTCTGACCTTCTCTTCCTGCCTTAAGCCCTTCCCTTCCTGACCAGACCTTTTAAAATTTTCTGTACCCCAGAACACGTGCACCATTCACCCGGACACACTCTGATGGACGGGAGAGTTCAGCCCGAGAGCATGTATTTCCAATAAAGCCTTGCCCAGCGGTTTTAATTCACCTCCTTTTGGTCATCTGGCTTTACTTTCTTTCTCTCTCTCTCTTCCTTTCTTTTCCCTTTTTTGCATTTTCTTTCATGTGCCTTTACCCAGACTCTGTGCTGGAATTAGACAAAGCTCAGTCTTTGTCCTAGATGCCAATTCATGCCAATTTAATACTGATAGAACTTATTGGTTAAATCTATATGAACTTTTATTTTATAAACGTTTACAGAACATTTAGGTAAATCTCAGATGTATACATATCACTAGTCACATATATTTAGGTTATTCTTGAAAATCAAGCTGGTCAAAATTTTAGGTCATCTGTTTCTCTGACAAAGAAAAATCCTAAAAGTAAAGGACATCACATTTTAATAAATATTTTATAGGTCTCAAGTCTTGCACAAATTGACACTCATCGTTGTGAGGTTTTTTTAATAGGGAGATGAGGATATCTGGCACAGCTGACTCAATTCACATTTTGAACAACTGTCCAGAAGAGAATGAATCTCCATTAATGCCTCTTTCTTAAGGGGTTATTTTTTCCCCCTGGAGCAAGTTATTTCCTCCTAAAACAAATCTTGGTTAAGATAACATTGGTCACCTTACTCAGGGTCCCTTTGGCCTAAAAGGTCTTACTTCTAATAGACCTCCAGCAGAGCAGGGTCTGTTTTCTTTACCTGGGAGGCACTTGCAAATGAAGTTGTTGCTTTTGGAGTGAGAATGTTATCTGTACATTTAATTTACACAACAAATTTTGTTCCAGGAGAGGGAAAAGACAGCCTGGCATATTTAAAAAACTGTCTTAATCTTTTTTCCTTTTTGTTTGCACTCAAGGGGTTTGAGCATAGGCTATTGTTGTTTGACCATTCTCCCTTATCATCATCATAATGCCATCAACAAGTGAGTTCCACACTGTCAATTGTGCCCAGAGACTCTCTCTTTATATGCACGTACATCTATGGTACTCTGTCCAATGAAGGTTGTAAAGCCAGATGACCAAAAGGAGGCGAATTAAAACCACTGGGTAAGGCTTTATTGGAAATACACGCTCTCGGGCTGAACTCTCCCATCCATCAGAGTGTGTCCAGGAGAATGTTGCACGTGTTCCGGGGTACAGAAAATTTTAAAAGGCCTGGTGAGGGAAGGGAGGGCTTAAGGCAGGAAGAAAAGGTCAGAGTCCTTCCTGGATAAGTCATGAAAAGCCTGCTGATTGACAGGAGGTGCCTCTACTGCTGACGTCAGCATCTGGCTGGCCGTCCCTAAGTGGACACCATGGACTAACCTAACATCCCAGCCTTTTTGATGAAATAGGATAGCAGATTCAGTCTGGCTACTTCTTGCAGGATTGGGGGCGCTGGAGAGGGGGAGATGGCTCGGGTGTTGGTCAGGCAGGGAGGCAAATGCAGGGGTGTGGGAGCATCTGGTTGTCAGTCAGGTTGCTTGAATGTAGAAGCACCACCTGTGGGTAGGAACAGAGGCTTGGGAGAGATTACTGATTAGCAGAAAAAGAAGGGGGCTGCTGAGAAATTTTGAGTTTGGTGTGAGTCCAAGACTGGTCAGTTCTGTAGTGAAACTTCTTCAAGTTTCTGAGTAGCAGTTACCATATAGCCAAGTCCTCCTGCCCCCAGCCCAAAGGCAGTGAATGGGGGCCAAGGAGAGCCCAACTATTACCAATAGAAAGATGGCCCTTTTTGCCCTGGAAAGGGAGGTGGTAACAAGTCATGGCAATTCAGTCTCACCGTACAGAGTTAATTGAGGAACATCAATGGGAATCCTAGTTATGATCCAAACCTACACAGAGGGAACAGTCTGAAATGTAGGAAGAATAAGGGTTGAGAATTTGTCCCCATAACAAGGCTGGAGAGGACAAGGCATGTAAACATAGTATCTAGTTTTTAATGTCACAGATGTCTATCTTTAAACTATTTTTCAATGCCTAGAAATGGCTGTGTTCTTGGTTTTGCTGTTTTGCTAGGTGTTTAGGATGAAGCAAGTCAAATTGACTTTTGTTCTTACCTATTGTTAAGAGTCACCTTTTGGTCTCCTGGGAGGCATCCTCAAGGAACTTGAGAGCAGCTTATTAGCTCTGCTAGTGCCATCTGCATTAGGATAGGTCAAGGTCTGGCGCGCTGACCATGTGACTTCCCCAGGAAGCATGAGAGATGGTTCCCTCTCTCAATGGATGACCTTCCTCTCCATTGTATGGCATTTGATCAGCTCTTTAATCTCTAATGGTCTCAGTAATCTCCCTGATTGGGAGGTCCTGTGGCCTAGAGTTGTAGAGCCTTTTAGAGAAGTTCCCTTATTTCTTGGATTCAGGCTTACTCAGAGGGCAAGAGCCAAATACCGGTTTTCTTTGCCTTTTAATTTTAATTTTAGTTTTTAAGTCTTGATCTTAAACACTCAGCAAGCCAATCTCTCTAGTTTTAAAGTAAGGGTACTGGGCTTTAACTTTAAGGTCTATCTGTCCGTTAGGTGATGGCTTATTTATCTTAAAATAATCTGGGTTGCTTGTTCTTGAATTAGTACCTCTGTAAAATGTTAACAGGCAATAGCCATAGAGTTTAAGGAAAATACAAAATAAAATTAGTAAGTTTAGTTTGTGTAATAGCTTTCTCAAATTCTGGCTGAGTTATACATTATATCCCTGTTTGAGATCCTAATGATCTTTACAACAAAATCAATCCTTTGAACATATCTTTAAATGAATTGGAGTCTGGCCTACGTTGAAGCCATTGTAGTAAGCTGGGAGACAGAACTATCTCAGGTAAGACAGGGATCCTTGCAAAATCTTAGCAGAATATTAAATAGATTAGGTCCTCATTTATTTAAAAGATTACTCTGATGTAAAAATAACCTAAAGCCTTATCTTATTGATGATAGGTTCAGTTATAAGACATTAAATGATATAAATCGGTATCATACAAGTTCAGTTTGGAGAACATCAGCTTAATATAATGCTCTTTAAAAACTTCTACTTTAAAGCTTGTATATCTAAAAGATTTAAACACATTTAATATAAAAATAGAACTAGTAGGATCATAATTACATTGATGTTATTACATTAAGTTTAGTTCTCAAAGAAAAATTTAGATTCTAACTTTGTTTAATCACAGTTGTATAAACCTTAATTTCTTTAAGAAATTAAAGAATTTTAAATTCCCAAGTGATAAAACCTGACAAATGTAAGAAAATTATTTTGATAAAAGCAGAACAATGTTTCAGATTTTGTTTTATAGTAGAACATTTTTGATCAGAAATATTCTCTTTCCTTCCAATAAATACCATATCTAGAATCTTTAATTCCTTCTGTTCATATTCCAAAGCAATCCTTGTAAATTTCTGGACTTAGGCAACAGTAGAAACTTTTAAAACTTCATATAGGAATCTATAAACCTTTGTGTTCACTCAATTTAAATTGAACCTTTTAAATCACGTGAATTAAAAATATTTGGATCCATTTTTTTAGGTTTTAATTCATTTAATTCATCATTATCTGTGCCAATTTTGATACCCTGTACATGGTACACACACACATAGACATACAACACCACAATAGTAAAGGTCTGCAGATGGATTTCCATTGCAATGCTAGATGTTTAAAAAAAACTCCATTGTTGGATAAAGATCAGACTGATCAGAAAACATTATCCTAGATGTGAAGGATTAAGGTCATGAGCTCAAAACACATATAGAACTTAAGAAAAGTAAGAGTCTTAGAAAAAAAATGATGCAGCCGGTAAAATAAAAAATGCAGGGTGGTTGGCTTGGTAGCTCACAGACGCCGAGCTGCCTGTGAGAGAGAGCTCGTGGCCTTTCAGCTTTAAGCCTCTCGGTCTGTGGCAGCCGCGCTAGCCCGTCTGAGTGGCGCAGACGCCAGCAAGAGATGCAGGGAACCTGGGGCAGGCAGGCTCCGCGCACCACCTCGTCCCTGCCCTTGGGTGCTGGGGCTGTGGCCGTGCTGCCTCCCGGGAAGATGGCGCTGCACTCTGCCAGAGCCAAGAGCGAGGAGAGGTGGGGTCTGGGTAGGGAATGGGAAGACAGAATGGTGGCCGCATGTGTAGATCTGAGAATGAGGAAGGAGATACAGAAGAACAAATGGGAAAGGGGCTTGGGATTTTCCCTTGCGAAAAGAACTTGAGAGGACAGAACAGATGGGAAAGAGGGCAGGGGTGAGAGCGCACTTTCCAACAAAGTCTTGATGAAAGGAATTTATGTCCATTTCCTGTCCAGCGACAGAGACTGCCAATTCAGTGAGGATTTCAAAATCAAAAGTTCCTTTTGGGGGGCATTTTGACCCAAAGACTAGGCCACACTGGGGCCAGGCTAACATACAGCATGGGCCTGGAGTGAGTCCTAATTTGGCAAACTTGGAACATAGACAGTCCAATGGAGTTTAGGGGTCTCAGGAGGATTCGGTATTTCCCATGACCTTCTGGCGCCCGTGGGGGTGGGTGAGAACAGAAAAAGGCATCTCCGAATCTGATCACACTCACCCGAGGAACGGAGGGCCAGGCAGGGGGTTCAGGCGTCCCTGCAACCCTCCGGGGGCCCAAATGGAGTCAGGTGGCTCATACAAGGACTAGGACGTCTCTTCAGCCCTTGGGGCCTTAAAACGGGGAGGTCTCTGGCACCTGCGTGACTTACGAATAGATCTCCAGAATGGGAGGGAAGCCAGAAGGTCAGGGGAGATGGGGAACCTACCTCACTCCTGTTGGTCCAGATGAAGGGAAATAGAGCAGCTCAGGAGTTCTCCTGGTTTGGAGAAGAGTGTGGATCTCGACTCCTGTGGAGGAGATCCGAAAAACCCTTCCGGGTTTTTGGCACCATTTGTAAAGCCAGATGACCAAAAGGAGGCGAATTAAAACCACTGGGCAAGGCTTTATTGGAAATAAACGCTCTCAGGCTGAACTCTCCCATCCATTAGAGTGTGTCCGGGAGAATGGCGCACGTGTTCTGGGGTACAGAAAATTTTAAAAGGCCCGGTCAGGAAGCGGAGGGCTTAGGGCAGGAAGAGAAGGTCAGAGTCCTTCCTGGAAAAGTCAGGAAAAGCCCACTGATTGACAAGAGGTGCTTCTACTGCTGATGTCAGCATCTAGCTGGCCGCCCCTAAGTGGACACCCTGGACTGACCTACAAAGGTCACATTGACCATACAGAGATTGTTAGGGACCTCTCTCTGCAGAAAGACATAGAGGACTTAGGAAGGCCCTTGTATTTTAGCTCTGTGGGCAACAGACAGAGCTGCACCCAGAAGTGTCCCCTGGTCAAATGGGGCATCTTGTCAGTTATCAGAAGGAGAGATTGTCCCAGGGTTATAATTTAATAGTACTGGAACTTATTTCCTGTTCCTTGTGACTAGTAGCTTTCATCTTCCACCTCCATTAAGATAGGCTAGTTAATTGTCAAACAATGAGTGTAATGGCCCTAGATAAGGCTTTGCTCAAATGCAAAGGCAACCTGTGAGGTTAAGTATTCCAGTCTACTCCTTTGTCTCAGAGTATTGGGAAAATGGAAGTGGGGGTGGACTCAAATGGAGATTACAAAAAATTGAGACTTAAGGACTAAAAGCACACAGCCAAATAGAAAGCTGTGGGCCAAGCCACTAGCCTTGGTACCTTCTTAACATCTGTACAGCATAGATCCCAACAATTAGCCCTAATGCTTTTAATGTCTGTTCAGCATGGACTCTGATCAATGCCTTTATCCAGAAGCCCTACATCCCCAGACTAACAAGTGGAAAGGCTTTCTGCTAGTTTCCCCTTCACATCACAGAGAATTCAATCTTTTTTTCTGTCATTCAAAACTAATTTTATTTCTTTTATTTTTGTCCTCTGCCACCATCTATGGATTTCATTCTTTGAACCCATGAGACAAGAACCCAAAAAGAAAATCAGTGAGGCCTACAGCTCACATAGATTTCATTTGCCTGCAGAAGTGGCAAACTGAGCCCTGTTCTCAAACTCTGATTTTTTTCCCATACACAGAGTGTGGCTGGTAAGCAGGGCAGAGGCCAGGTCCTCTTTACCCATTTCTCTATGGACCAGGCAGCTTTCCTGTAATTTTTTTCCCCTTTATCCCAGGACTGACCCTGACCCATAGCAGGATGATTTGGGGCTGCCTGGGGATAGGATGAAAAGCAATACTCAGACTGTCGGCACTGAGTTTAAAGAAATCCAAAAAAAATTTTTTTTTGAGTCCTCTTTTGGTGTTCTGCTATACTCGTACATTAGAGGCAGCACATTTTTACATCCAACTTAGTTTTTGACTATTTAGACTCCTTATTATGTAATTGTATAAGTGCCTGTGCGTACAGAATCTTTCACTTTATCTCTGACAAACCAACTTCCAACTGCAAGATTGTACAGTGATTCAGAAAACCATTAAAAGACCAGGTTATTACAGTAAAACATAATCTTTTTCTTAGACAGGTTTATATTTATAGGTGGCCCATTAGGCAAAGATCTTTCCCAAGAAAACAATCTATAGGATCAGCACAGTATTGCCCATGTCTTAAAGGACCAGAAATAGATACAAACAAAAAACAGAGACAGAGAGGATCCCCAAACCCTAGCCAACAGATGGGCACCTTTAAAATAGAACAGATAGGAGAAATTCCCCCCAAGTTCCCAACTCCCACTTAACTATGACTTCTATACTAGCAGTACCACAGATGTCCCACAAAGGGGAACTGGATGGGTAGAATCAAGGGTCATACTAAAGGAGCTTACCAAATGGCCAAGGTGTTATGACTTTACTGCATGCAGTTTCCTTTTTCTCAAAGTAGACCAAGATGAGCAATTCATATGGTTCAGGGAAGGAAGGTGGAAGTTCCCTGAAGCAAAAGGGGCTTTGGCAGCTGCTGGAATGGTCCCTCAGTCCCTCCCTTTACTCACAGGAATAGCTCCTCTAGTTGACCCAAAATACACTTGCCCATCTCCTGATTTTCCAGCAGTCAGTTCTCAAAAAGTTTGCCTTTAATCCTCAGCATGGAAGTGGGGTTACTTGCAGTGCCAGACCTGCCCAAGAAAGCCAGAGCAGGGGCTGCTCTTGGGTCCCATCTGGGGTACCAATTTTGTTACCAAAAACTCAGTTCTTGTCCCCAATGCCAATTCATGCCAATTTAATAATGAGGACATTCCTTTTGAGTAAAAGGGAAAAGGTTTATTGCTTTGCTAGCAAAAGAGAAACACAGGGGACTTCTTTCCCAGAGGCTATGATTCTGCCCATCAAGGAAAATAGAGGGTTTGAAATACTTTAAAGGCTACATTCCAAGTGTGGCCTCATAGGGGGTCCCAGGTGCACCTGAAGGTGTATCCAAATTCACTTTTTAGATCCTTTGGCAGATATCTCCTTCCTGTGGTGGGTGTGTTCAGGGACAATTAACTAGAGGAAGAAAAGATAACTATCTCCCTAATCTTGTCAGAGAGGGAAAGAGGGGAGAAGAGAAAAAAAGAACATGTCCTTTAAAAATAAGCCTCAGAGAAAGGAGGGCTATATTCAAAAGGTAAAGTAGACCACTGTTACAGAACCACACCTTCTAGCTGCCCAAAAGCACCAACTCAGTCACCTCATGGAGGCTTGCTCTTCTCACAGGGCCCCAAGATCTCTCATCTTCCGTCTTCCCTGGGGAAGATGTCCATTTATAGAGGCCTTGAGGGAAGATGTGCATTTCTGTGGCCCCTTATTTCAGCATGTAGATGACTAGTGGTCTCATGGTCTTAGTCAAGCCCCTAAAAACAAACTCTGAGCAGGAAGTTCACATGCAGAGGGTTTACTGGGAGGTGTTGTTGGGATCGGTTTCTGTGCAGAAAGGAAGGCAGACAGGACAGAGGGAGGGGTGGAGTGGAAGCAATGCAAGAGGCTGTTTCAGCTCTAGGGTCTGGAGGGGCCCTTGGGATCATCCCACTCTGAGGCCAGGGGGCAGGTCTGCCAAATCCCCCCCTTCCCCGAACTAGTAACTAATGCTGACTGCCTTGGGGAGAGGCTTGACCTTGGACAAGGCAGTTCTCTTCAGTGAGGGGTAATTGAGGGCAATGCCTGCAGAGGGACTCCATGGAGAGCCATCAGTTGTCAACACACCTCAGTCCTGAACGGGGATCTACCTGTTGCACCCCATCATCCACCACACCACCCATGCCCTGGTCTTTTTATTCTTTGAGACAAGTTGCCAGTATAAATGAATGTCTAATTAGCTGCCCCGAGGAAGGGAGGCTTCTTGGTGACCTTGAGAGGCAATTTGGGTACAGTGTAAAAAGTTTTGGATTTGGACTGAAATCCTAGCTTGGTTACTTCCTGAATTGAACATCTTAGACAAGTCATCTAAAATCTCTAAGGTTAATTCATCCTTAAAATAGGGTCATGAATGGCTACCTTGCAGAGTCTCTGAGGATTAAATGTGCTGGTGTGGGCAAGCATCTGGGGCATTGGGATGCATAATCTTGGGCTCCCCTTTAGCTGGGCTTTGTTCCCCTAGAGCGATCTTTTCGTGTCTGATCATGCAGGACACTTGAATAGTACTAAGCCACTTAGCTTCAATTCCTGCCACTTGTCTTGGTGGCCAAGAAGCTGAGAGAATGTGCTTCACGTTTGTTCTTCGACTGGATTCTAAGGTTTCTTCTCAGGTTTCTTCTCTCCCTGCCCACCCCGTTCCATACTGGGAATTGAACTTGGAGTGCTCTATCACTGAGCTATATCACCAGCCCTCTTTTCATTTTATTTTGAGACAGGGTCTGGCTTAGTTGCTGAGGGTCTTGCTAAGTCACTAGGCCTGTCCTTGAACTTGCCATCCTCCTGCCTCAGCCTCCCAAGTCTCTGAGATTCCAGATGTGTGCCACCATGCCCAGCTAGATTTCTACTTCTGCTACTGAACTACAAAGAAGTGCCCAGGCCAGTTTTCCCTTAGGTGGCAGGAAGACTTGCAATTTGAGGAAGTGATGTAATAGCAAACAAGACCTCCCTACCACCCACCACTACTCTCCTCAGCCCGAATAAATCCCAAGTCAATATGACAATATGTCAATAGACAACTACAGGTTTTCAGTCTCTCATATAATATCCCTTAGGAGGCTGTTTAACAACCAGCTTTGGCAAAATGCTGTGTGCATATCCAGTGCCCCCCAAAAAAAGTTGGGTTCTCAAAATAATATATTCAGTATGATGATCTCAACTATGTTATATAATGGTTTAGAAAAATTCTGGAAGCAAAAAATGCCAAGATGTCACAATGATTACCTCTGTATAGGAAGAGTATAGCTGATTTTTTCTTCATGCCTTCTTTACCCATTTCTATAGTTCTCTATTTTTCTACAATGAGCAGAAAATGGGGTAAAAAAAAAATTAAAAAGAAAAAAGAAGAAAAGAAAAGTGTGCTCCCAGCGGGAAGAAGCTCATGCCACCGCTTCCTGCCAGTTTCTCCTAGAGATGGCAGTGGCCTTCCAGGTGGGGTGGGGATGTGAAGCTGGGTGTCCACCCCACTTAAAAGCCTGTGTGTTCAGATGTAAGCAAAACACACTCTTGTGCTAATCACTGTTGCCAGTGTTTTCCAAGAGTGGCATAGTGAGGTGAGGGTCGCCTGCTGTGTGAGGTGGATTTCAGGATTATTTTATCATCAGGCACATTTGCTTTTCCTGCCTGAGCAGCTTTCCTGGTAAGATAGAGAGGGGAGACTGCACTCAGGCACCAGGGCTGAGGAGGCTGGCCTGACAGGTCTTAGGCGTTGGGGAGCTGTCAATAGCAAGAGGGGCACCCAGAGGCTCATGGTGGTGAAGGAGAGAGTTTGTTGGGTCCTGATGAATCCTGTCTGTCTTCAGATCATACTTCTTATGATGGTCACCTGCCCCTTCAGTTCCATGAACCTTGTCTTGGGCCCTTTGGGGACATGCTCACTGGTTTCAAGAGTTTTTCAAATGTTTTACCCATTATTGAGAGAATTCTTAGTAAAGAGACAGAGAGTTTTGATGAAGAAGAACTATTTTAAACTTCAGAGATTTTAGAGATAGAAAACAGTCTTAACATCACCTGGTCCTACTCCTTCATTTTACAGGGTTAGAGGGGAAGGCCAGAGAGGCTAATAATAAGCCAGGATTTAACCTGGATGAATCCAGATGGAGATTCTGCAATACCAAGCTATTGGTATGTATTATGGGTTGATCTGTGCTCCCTTCTCCTCCTCCACCAAAAACAGGTATGTAGAAGCCCCAACCCTTAGTACCTCCAAAGGTGACCTTATTGGGAGAAAGGGTCTTTACAGAGCTAACCAAGTTAAAGTGAGGTCATCGGGATAATCCAATACATTGGTGCCTTTGAGGACACCCATTTTACACAGACACATTTGCACATAGGCAGATGTCATATGAAGATTGAAGTTAAAGCAACTGCAAACTTCTTACCAGAAGTTAGGAGAGAAGCCTGGAATGTCCTTCCCTACAACCTTCAGAAGCAGCACGACCCTGCCAATACTTAGATCTTAGGCTGCTAGTCTCCAGAAGTGTGAGACAATGATCTTGTGTTGTTTTAGTCGCTCAGTTTGTGGTACTTTCTTACAGCCACCCTCTGAAATTTACACAAAAGATTTGCCAGAGGAAGAATTTATAACATTGGCCCTATTGGAGGAAGCAAATCTATGAATTCAATAATCTTTGCCAATCCTGTACTTCATGATCATTAATAAATTAGATTGGGAAATTCATAGATGAACTAGATCATCTGGAGCATAGTTGAAAAACTGGTTGCTACCTAAGGACCTGAGAAAGCAAACATTATGGTTTGGGACAACTTGGACAGAGCCCCATGTCCTGGCTCCACAGAAAGTGGCTGTTTCTGGACCAGGAGAAAAGAACTCAGGCCAGGGCGGTGACATAAAAGCAAGACTGAATCTTTTTTCTGTTCCTTCTTGAATTTCAAAGACAGATGTCATTCAGAGATCTGAAAAAGCTCTCAAATACCATTACCTACAGAATCAATCTGGATCAGCTCAACTCAGGGTTGGGTAGCGTGAGAAACAGGAGAGAAGCTTCAGGAAGACAAGTATAGTGCAAGGAATACAGTTCCTTATCCCATTTCAGTTGGCTGTTTCTTAATCCCTTTAGTTCATCTTTTCAGTTCTTTTTGTTAGCAGGAAGTGAAGGTTAGAGGCATCTTGCTGTCAGATACTGTCTGGCCAGGTCAAGTGTCCGTAAGAAGAGCTCAGTCCATCTTTCATTTCTTTCCTTTCCTTCTTGAGCCTCCTGTTGCATCTGTAGCCCACAAAACAGTGAGGGGACCCTGGAATAGAAATTGCCTTTCCCCCAGACACTTTACCTCCAGAAAAGTGGTCTGAAATTGTAATCTGTTGACATATTGCCAAGCACAGTGGTTTAGCTAGCACAGTTTTATATCACCACTGTGGAAAAGAATTAACTTTGATGATTGAAAAGCAATGTGGAATGCAGGGGTTTATCTCCATGAAGAGGCACATGTGGAAAAAGCAGTGTAGAACTCTGAAAAGCTCACTTCTGAGCTCAGCTGGAGGGACCTGGCATGTAGGATGGCAGATGGAACAGTTTAATCATTTTTAAACATGTTTTTTCTTCTTCTTTCAATCAGAGGAACCGTTTCTTCACATCTGAATTGGAAGCTCAAATAAATCAAAAATAAGAATTTTCAAAAGTGAGTTGCTCCATTAACAATGGGCAAAAAGACTTGAATACACTTTTCTTCAAAGAAGGTATACAGATCAGATGGCCAATAAGCACAGGAAAATGCCATGAGTCATTAAAGAAATGCAACCCAAATTACAATGAGATACCACCTCACTCTCATGAAGATCATGGTTGCTTGAAACACACACATACACACCAGAAAATAACAAATGTTGTGAGGATCGGGAGGAATTGGAACATTTGTGTACTGCTGAAAGATGGTATAGCCAGTGTGGAAAACACCATGGCACTTCCTCAAAAGAATAAAAATAGAAATACCATAGAACCTAGCAATTCCATTTCTAAGTATATGCCCCAAAGAATTAAAAGCAGAGACTCAAATAGATATTTGCACAGCCTATGTTAATAGTAGTATTATTCACAATATACGAAAGATGGAAGCAATCCTGGCGTCCATTGATGGGGGAATGGGTTAACAAAGTATGGTCTATCAGTATGATGGAATATTATTCAGCCTTAAAAAGGAGATTCTAACATATTCTATGACATGGAGATAGAACTTTGGAGATATCATGCTGAGTGAAATAGGCCAGTCACAGAAAAGACAAATACTGTACGATTCCACTTAAATGAGATACCTTAAATGAGATACCTAAGTTCGTGTTATATATATGTGACCAAAATAATAAAAACATAGCTGCTCTGTTTGAATTTTTAAATTTTTATGTATTTAGGATTCCTAATTCCATCTGTGATTACTAAGTACATTTTATTTTTTCCAAGTTACAAAACCATATAAACAACTATAAGTAAATAAAACTTGTTCTGAAGAATTCACAATCTAATGTGAATTGCAAGTCTATTGCAGGACCAACCTTAGAATGCAAACAGCCTAATCTTAACAGCAAGTCCTTCCTGTTCCTGAGGAACACTTGATTTACCACCGTTTAGATTAATGCTCTTAGCTGCAATCACCAGAGTGATTGCAGGGGGGCCTCACATGCATGGATCCTTACCCTTCAAAGACTGGCATCACTTAAAGCTGCTATTTTTCCTTATTTTTCCTGAGATAAAATTGAACGTGGACTATGGGACAGAGGGTACTTTCTCTTGGTTTCAAAATCTTAGGTGAGAATGAAGATTCTAGAAGATTTGACATCCAAGGTTTTTTATTGATTTATTTTTTGTTTTTAAGGACTGAGTCTAAACTGATGACCTGAAGACCTGTGATCTATTCACATAAACGTTTTGGAAGAAAACTATTTTATTTGAAAAGATTTTGTAAGATATACTGAATTTGGATGCAGCCTGCAAACTGGTCTATTACGTTATGAAGGAGATATAATGTTCAGATTTCCCAGTGGGCAATGTTCCATGTCTGAAACTTCTTTTAAAATGTTTTTTAATCTAGTTGGGTCCTAGGGATAATAATATACAGATAATAAGATACAACTCTGGTTAACGTGCAGTGCTGTCCTCTTCCAAGTGTTTTACTATGTTCTTTTGTGATGTCACTGGGTGTTTGGAGGGTTGTCTGCATGAATAATCCCTTAAATGGAGTCCATCAATGAGAACTTGGTTTTGGAGAGCACTAATTTAAAGGGAGTTTGCATTTCAGGGATGTAGACTCAGCATTATTTTGTAAAATTTATCCTGGAATTTGTTTCTTTCTGCATATAGTTTCTCTGATTGAATGCATTTTGACATGATAACTGGATTGGAAAGAGTTTAGATGAGATAGGTCAAGAGGGATCAGTCAGGAGAAGCTTCCATGAGGAGCCAAAACACAAAAGCAGTGATTCCAGAAGAAGAGAGACATGGTTTGGCAGGGAAGGAAAGGAGAGTACTTTTTAGAAAGTCTGAAAGCCTATGGATAATGGGTAGGAAATTAATTTTCCCAAATCAAACAGTGTCTGAAGGTAGGTAAAGGATAGTATGAGCCCTCGGGATAATGATATGAAACCATTACAATCAATTTTATCAACACTGAAGCATGGCAAAGGCACTTAGTTTGTTAGCATTATGCAGATGCACATGCAGTTTTATAACACGCAAAAGGAAAAAAGGTGGGGGGGAGAGAAAAGAGCCGGGCGCGGTGGCGCACGCCTGTAATCCCAGTACTTAGGGAGGCTGAGACAGGAGAATTGCGAGTTCAAAGCCAGCCTCAGCAATGGTGAGGCGCTAAGCAACTCAGTGAGACCCTGTCTCTACATAAAACACAAAATAGGGCTGGGGATGTGACTCAGTGGTCGAGTGCCCCTGAGTTCAATCCCTGGTTCCAAAAAAAAAAAGAAAGAAAGAAACAAGCTAGGACTTGCAGAACAAACTATCTTTTTCATAGACATTGGGATGGTAGATTGTTTTACCCCATTTGTTTTAAAATTTTCATTACATATTTTTCAGGATGAAAATGACCATTTTATTTGTTGTCAAATCAAAGAGAAAAGATATATAGGTGTTAGGCAGAGGCTTTGAGTTCTAAAAAACCCAGATTTAAAAAGAATTTCAGATATTTGGTTGACTTTATATTCTTATAACTATCACTCAACTTTTCCATAAATAAAAGATAACTTTGTACAAGAATAAATTTTATTAGCAACTTTTATTAGTCTAATTAGCTGTATTCTATAAGTAATGGTACATTTATATGTTGGAATATTACATATTCACATATGCACAAATTAGCAAAAGTTGGAAATGTTCACAGTAGGCTGTGGAGTAAAAGAAAAAAATCAATACAATCTAAATAGGTCTGTTTGAAAAACAAAAATAGAATTGGGTAAACCTATGTATGTAATGTTATATAAAGAAATAAGATTGGCCAGAAAATATTTCAAAATGTAAACACTGGCTCTCTGAATGGTGGATGATATTATAAGTAACTTATTTTCTTCCACAGACTTTTATGTATTTTTTCAAATTGTCCATAAAGCATAGATATTACCCTTTAAAATTAAAAGTGAGAAAACATTGCCACCATGGAAAACAGAATGGTAGTTCCACCAACATTAAATAAAGAATTACCAGATGATCCAGCCATTCCATTTCTGGGTGCACACCCAAAAGAATCAAAATCAGGGATTCAAAGATGTTAGTACACACATACTCATAGCAGCATCGTTCACGATAGCCAGTGGTGGACGTAACTCAAGCGTCCTCCTGTAGATGAATGGATAAACAAGATATGTTATATAGATAGTAGAATGTTCATCAGCCTTAAAAAAGAAGAAAATACTGAGAAATGATTCTAACATGGATGAACTTTGAAGACATAATGTTAGCTGAAATAAGCAAGTCACAGAAAGGTAAATATTATATAATTCCACTTACCTGATACACCTAGGGTACTCAAAATGACAGAAAGTGGAATAGTGATTGACAAGGGCTGGGAGCGGGAGGGGAGTTAGTCTTTAATAGGCATTTGGTTTCAGTCTTACCAGATGAAAAGGACTCAGGGGATGAATGGTGGCGATGATTGCACGACCCTGTGACTGTTCCCAACACCACAGAACTGTGTGTGCGCTTAATTAAGGGTTAAAATAGTCAATTTAAGGTTATGTGTATTTTACCACATTTAGGAATAGTTTCACTTGATTTGAATTAAAATCCAGCTTACACTATGGCATCAGACAAGATGATATGGTTGGTGATAAAGTTGGAAGGGGGTAGGCCAAATCATGGAAAGTCTGGACAGCCAGGCTGAGCTCTTTGGTAAGAGCTTTGGGGAAGAGCCGTGGGGACAGCTGAACTGCAGAACTCATCCTCCATCAAGCTGAGGATGCAGGAGTAACAGGAGAGGGGAAGGAACCCAGAAGTCATCAAACACCTCTGTGTCCTGGATTCTGGACATCAGCCTCCACGTTCATGGCTAAGGAGATAATGACCCAGAGGAGGGCTTTGCTCTGTGTCCCAGAGCTGGCAGAGGCCTGTCTAGAGCTCAAATATATCTGACCCCACATCACTGCCTCTTCATACCATGGTACCTTCATGTATTATAAATGAAAGAAATGGTGAAATAGGAGAAGAGAACAGAGAGAATGAGGAGGAAGAAGAAAGGGAGAACCAGCAGACAAAGATGAGACTTGAAGCTGCAAACGAGAACAAACTTTTAAATAAGGCCCTGAGTCTGCATTGAACTTTTGACAATTATGGTTTGTCAGCATGGTAACTGATTCATAATTATTTTATGAGAGTTTAGCAACTCTATATGTAACTGGTGCAGAGCAGTTGCAGAGCTGTTAATCCTGAATGTTTATTACCTACCATTCAATAAATAGCTTAATAAATCTAAAGAAGTCCAATTTATGGGGATGGTTATGGCAAGCTATTCAAATTTCAAGCAATTGCAATAAAACCATGTCTATTGAGGGTAAAGCTGTTTTTTTTTTTTTAATTTGATATTGGAGAATGACTGAAATTAGACATTCCTTTGAGCTATTCTTTGCTCTTTATCTGGGCCACAGAGACCAGGGCAAGACGGGAGCCATAGGCTGTCTTTAGGTTGTTGTCTCCCAAGGAGATGGAGGGAGACTGAGATGCGGGCTCATCATTTTCCATCTTGCCTAGGGATCTGGGTTCCTGGCAACAGTGACATTTTGAGACTCAACTTGGAGCCCACTGTGGTTGAGTATCCCATAGCCAAGCTTGGGTAGACATTGGGAATTTTCTAGAAGGTGAATGATTTGGTAAGAGCCAGAAGCAGTGACTTTTCTTCTCACAGGTTCTTTCAAGGTCACAGACTTATTTGTTCACTGCCAGGAGCTTAATGCTGTCACACAGAGGGTTGTAGATAGAATCAGAAAAAAGGAAGAAAACCCCTGCACACACGTGTGTGTGTGCACACATACTTAATGGCATTACTTTCTCCTTGACAGATGGATTTCCCCCTAAACCTGACCTTTTGTCTTTCTGGTGGGAGATGACTGGATCTGGAGAGAGAGTCAAGTGGAAAAGGCTCAGGGCTGAAGGAGGCAGTTGAACTCCTCCTAGCCTTGGTTCACATCCTGACTGTGTGGCCTTGGACAACTCCCTTTTACTGCCATGTCTCAGTTTCCCTTTGCAGTTCTGGTGCTCCACAGTACTGGGATTCAATGAAAAGGAATGGCAGGGGAGTTAGGGACAGGTAACAGGTGTCTGCAGAGGAGGTTCCCTGTCTGTGAACTGCAGTCCAGGCTGCACGTCCTCAAGAGTACACATCTGACTCCACTTTCTTCCAGCTCAAATATTTATTGAGAACCTACTGATTTCCCAGGAAGTTCAGTGTTGAAACTATGCATGAGTAAGACACATTCCCCTCCTTCCTAAGGGTTCAACTCCAGTGAAATAAGAGATAACTATTCAAACAATCATACAGGGAGGTAAATGCTAAACTGGCATTTTTGAGGAAAATGTTTGAGGTAGATAGAGCAAGGAAAGCCACTTACCAGGAGTTGGAGCAGGATGTGTTTAGGTCAGACTTCATGGAGCATTGATATTTGAACTAAAGCTCGAAGGGCAAGTAGACATTCTTGACCCAGAAAATAGGGGCAGAGCACCTTGGGTAAAGGAACCAGCTGAAGAAAAAAGGATGAAAGGCGACTCTCTCACTTGCTATGTACCAGACATGTGGGGCCCTATAAGTACAGCAGTCAATAAGACAGAGCCTCTGATCTCCTGGGGTTTGTAGCCAGACTGATGGGGACAGTATGACACAGTCACACGCATCTGTGCAGAAGGTGGTCTTAGGAAACAGAGCTACATGTGTCCCTACACCATGTGGTGCAGGGTGGGGAGAAACTGGACACAAACTTGAAAAGATACAAACTGAACACACTGTGGAGGGTCTCTCATGCTGTGCTAAGGCCTCTGTTCTGTCCTTTAGGTAACGGGAGCTAACAATTCTTTTTAAATGGGAAAACATTACCCGATTTATGTTTTAGAACTAAAACAAGAACTAAAACCAAGTGAAGAACACATTAGATGGAAAGAGACTGGATGCTGAGAAAGCAATTAGAATGTTATTACTGTAATCTAAGAAAAAAGATGAGATTGGTGTAGTACCATACCGGTGGAATGAGGGCAAGCAGAGAAATCTGAAAGGCATTTCAGAGGCACAAGCAAGACTTAGTGACATGGGCAGTGGGCAAGAAGGAGTGACACTGGCTACAGATCAAGTGACTTGGGAAATATTTAAACCATTTTTTTTTTCAATTTTGAGAACAAAAAAAATTATTTCTCACAGTTGTCAAGGTTAAGAAATCCAAGATCAAGGAACAGTGAATTCAGTGTCTGGTGAGGGCTGATCCTTCTAGATGGAGACTCTTATGGGCTTTCCTTACACTGTGGCAGAAGAAAGGAGCTCTTTGGGGCCTCATGTGTATGTGTGTTTGTGTGGTTTGTGTGTGTGTGTGTGTGTGTGTGCGCACGGGTGCCTGCACATGTATGTTTTCTTTATTTCTTCTTCCAACATTTTTTTATTGGTGCATTATAGTTGTACATAAAGATGGGATTTGTTATCACACATTCATACATGCACACAATATAATTACACTGTTCTTGAAGGTGAGGAATACAGAGGAAGCTGGGTTAAAGGCAAAGTATGTGGGTGAAATTGAGGTGCCTATGGTACAGGGAGTAAGTTCATAGTAACGTCAGCTTGGAATTCATAGATAAGTCTGGGCCGGGGCTGGTGACTGGAGAATCTTCAATCTAGATATTCATTGAAGCCCTGGGACTGTCTGAGGCCACTGGGAATGGAGAAAATGGCTAAGCCACACTGAAGAGAGGCCCACAAAAGGGCACAAAAGAAGAAATCCAGAATGAGCTCTCCAGAAGAATGATGTTCCAGAATCAGAGAGGAAACAGAAGAATCAAGGGGCTTAACTGGGGAAATACTGCCTAAACGCTGACCAAAACCAGGGAGAGAAAGAGGAGCCATGAAATAAATGGTCAATAAGAAGGCTGTTGGGGATGCTGGGTGCAGTCATTTTGTTGATATGGTAGGACAAAAATGCAGTATGTAAAATGTCACAAGGGACCAAAGTTCCAGTAAGTAGAGAGACAGGGCATAAAAGCACTCTGAAAGAATATTCCAGCAAAGAAGGACTTGGGATATTTGGGTACTACAGTCATGGCATCCATTCATTCATTCAACAATTACTTCTTGACTTCCTTACACATTCTAGACACTTAGCTGGGGGTCATCATAGGGTCTAGTAAAATACAACTACTGCTGGTTATGGTGGTACACATCTGTAATCACAGCAACTTGGGAAGCTGAGACAGGAGGATTGGAAGTTTGAGGCCAGCCTCAGCAATTTAGCAAGGCCCTAAGCAACTTAGTGAGACCTTGTCTCAAAAGCAAAAATCAAAAAAGGCTGGAGAGGCTGGGATTGTAGCTCAGTGGTAGAGCGCTTGCCTCGCATGCGTGAGGCCCTGGGTTCGATCCTCAGCACCACATACAAAGCAATAAAATAAAGACATTGTGTCCATCTACAACTAAAAAAATATTAAAAAAAAAAAAGGCTGGAGATGTTGGGATGTGGCTCAGTGGTAAAATGTCCCTGGGTTCAATCTCTAGTACCAAAAAAAAAAAAAAAGTTATGATTACTGCCTTTAAGGTGCTCCCCACTAAGATGAAGAAGACAAGACAATTGTGCATAGCTCAAAAGAAGAAATTTTTGTTTTATCTGGGAGAGAAGTTGGAGAAATTTTCTATGGCTATTTTCCCATAAAGTTGGGGTTTTAAAGATTAAAAGGAGTCTGCCAGGTGGAAGAGGGTTGGATTCATTTCAAAGACTGGGAATAGTACAGCAATAAAATGAAGGAAAGGAATAGAATATGTCTTGGGAACTGCAAGCAATTTGGTATTTTGAGGTCATGATGTGGAGTTGGGAGTGTCAACTGATGGGGCTAAAATGCAGAGAGGGATGAGAACAGAAATGGCTTTGGGTGTCATGTTTTAGGCTAAGAACAGTCTTGGAGGTAGAAAAAAAACAGAAGCAAGGAAGTCTTCGGGCTTTGAAATCTCTTTGATTTCAACTTTTTATCGATTCCTTTTTCCTGATTGTTTTATTATACTGTTTTTTTCTACTTTAAGATGAGCACTTGATTTTTTCATTTTTCATTGTCTTTCTTTAATAATTAAGGACTGCTTTTGTAGTGTCTAGTATTACTGTTGCATGAGTTGTTGTATTTTTTCATTGGCATCTAGGTAATTAGGAATCTCTTTTCAAATTTCCTCTTTGAAATGAGTGAAATAGAAATTCAAAAAATAGAAAGGATAAATCTGAAATCTGATTCTTTGAGAAAAATCGATAAAACTGATACATCTCTGGCAAGCCTCATTAAGGCAAAAGAAAGCACAAACATAGACGGGATTAAAAATGAAAAAGGAGGCATGTACCATAGTGACATGTTTGAATTGCATAGCAGCAGAATTCAAAATCTAGAGGAGATGGATTAATTCTAAGGAAGACACATCCTACTAAAATTGATTTAAGAAGAAATGGGCATTGTGACTTGATCCATTTTTAGAGAAGAACTAGATAAGCTCTTTAGTGGGCTGTTTTTATATCATTTGAGAGCAGGTAACTCCAATGCAGTTTAACATTTCAGACGATATAAAGAAGTAGAACCCTCCCCCATAACTCCAATAACAAAACCTGACAAAGACAACAAAGAAAGAAAATTATATTTACCAATATCATTTACTAAATGAAATATTAGGAAATAAAATCTGGCAATGATCTAGAGAATAATATATCATGAATAAATTCTATACATGATTCAATATGAATCTATCAAAATAATTACTATAGCATATATATATAATTATATCAATATACATATCAATGATTTTATCAATAAATTGAATAAGTGTATATGCACACATACACTGTGTGTATTATATGTTATATACACATGTTGTAATGTACATGTATATAATATATATGGTATTAATATGAATAGTAATTTATTTATATCTGTATTAATCTAGAAGACTATGATCTAAGGTTGGAGAGATTTTACTAATGAAAAATAGAGGCTGGGCACAGTGGCACGTGCCTGAAATTCCAGTGGCTCAGAAAGCTGAGGCAGGAGGATCACAAGTTTAAAGCCAACATCAGCAATTTAGTGAGGTCCTAAGCAACTTAGTGAGAACTTGTCTCAAAATCAAAAACAAAAAGGGCTGGGGATGTGGCTCAGTGGTTAAGCACCTTTGGGTCCAATTCCCAGTACCAGATAAAAGAAAAAGAAAACAAAAATAGATACATAAAATGAATAAAACAAAATGCAGACATTGACTATAGACAAATTAAAGTACACTTTTATATGAAAATACTAATTCAAATTAACTTTGGCATAAAGAAAATTATGGCAGCAACATCAGTGAAAATGGCAGAGTAAGGACCTTCAAAAATCTCTCCTCCATAATGGCAATAGTAACACTAGCAAAAATTGTCAGAATCAACTTTTTCAGAATACTACACATTAACCAAAGATGTACAGAAATCCAGTGCTCATTCATACAAGAAAAGAGGGTGAATTTTGTAAGAGCAGTCAGCATCTTGTAGCATTTAACTTGCCTTGTTCCACACTTCCTGGCCCCCAGTAGTCATGAAAACCTACACCCTGCATTCACACTAAAACCAGCAGCCCAGCAACCAGCAGGACAACTACTTTGAAAATAACTAAAAATATAAATAATAAATAAAGTACCAAAGGAATTGAAAAGGCACCCCAGAAAATAACTCTAATACAAAACAGAATAGTAATGGAGTAGAGTAACAAAAAGACAAATGCTATGTACAAAACAGCATAATAGCAGCTATAAATCATACCTCATTAGTAACTACATTAAATGAAAATGGATTAAAGATTAAGCATCAATTAATAAGTGCTGATCAAAAGGCAGAGATTGGCAGAATAGATTTAAAAATTGTCCCATTCTATGCTGCCCACAAAAGACATGTTTTAGATTCAAAAAAAAAAAAAAAAACACAAATAAGTTGGAAGTGTAACAATGAAAAAGATAAATAATGCAAATAGCATTCAAGAGAGCTAGAGTGGTTAACAAATAGCATAAAGCAGACTTGCACACAAGAATTGTTACTAGGGACAAAGAAAGGCAAGAAGATGACACAGCAAGTGTATAGTACATACATACATATGCACCCAACAATAGAACCCCCAAAGGCATGAAGCAAAGTACGGGAAGAACTGAGCAGAAAATAGAAAATTTTATATTAGTGCTTGGAGTCTTGAATGTGTCACCTCCAATTATGGATAGAACAATTAGATAGAAGATCAACAAGGAAATAGAAGATTTGAACAACACTAAAAACCAATTAGACCTAATGACATCTACAGAACATTCCACCCAACAAGAACAGTATACTTTCTCCTCAAGAACATGTGGAACATTCTTCAGGATAGGTAATAGGTAAGGCCATAAGATAAGCCTCAATGCGCTTTAAAAGATGGACTTCATACAAATTATGTTCTCTATCCACAGTGAAATGAAATTTAACATCAACAAAAGGAAATTAGGGAAATGGATGCAGAGAAATTAAACAACATACTTCTAATTAGCAATTGGGTCAAAAGAGAAATCATAAGGGAAAATGGAAAAATGAAAATGAAAACAATTTTCTAAAACTTAGCAGGTACAGAAAAAAAAGTGCCTAGAGAAAAATCACTTAACTGTATAAATATATTCTATTTAAAAAGAAGAAAGGGGTCAAAATAATAATAGAACAAAATAAGCAAAGTAAGAAAATAATAAGATTATAGTAGAAATAATGGAAATAGAGAATAGAAAACAAGAGAAAACTCAATGAAATCAAAAGTAGGTTTGTTCTTTTTTGCTTTTTTTATTTTTATTTTTTATTTTTTATTTTGTTTTTTACACAAATGGAGCACAACTTTTCATTTCTCTGGTTGTACATGATGTAGAATCACACCAGTCATGCAATCATACCCATACATAGGGGTAATAATGTTCATCTCATTTCACCATCTCCCCCCAACACTCCTCCCATCCCCTCCCTCCCCGCTACTCAATCCAAATTTCCTCCATTCTTCCCTTGCTCTGCCTCCCATTATGGATCAGCATCCACTTATTAGAGAAAACATTCAGCCTTTGGTTTTTTGAGATTGGCTTACTTCGCTTAGCATGATATTCTCCAACTCCGTCCATTTACCTGTAAATGCCATGATTTTATTCTTCTTTAAGGCTGAGTAATATACCATTGTGTATATATAACATAGTTTCTTTATCCATTCATCTATTGAGGGGCATATAGGCTATTTCCACAGTTTAGCTATTGTGAATTGAGCTGCTACAAACATTGAGGTGGCTGTATCACTGTAGTGTACTGATTTTAAGTCCTTTGGGTATAGTCTGAGGAGTGAGATAGCTGAGTCAAATGGTGGTTCTATTCCAAGTTTTCCAAGGAATCTCCATACTGCTTTCCAGATTGGTTGCACCAGTTTGCAATCCCACCAGCAATGAATCAGTGTAACTTTTTCCCCACATCCTCACCAGCACTTATTGTTGCTTGAATTCTTGATAATTGCCATTCTGACTGGAGTGAGATGAAATCTTAGTTTTAATTTGCATTTCTCTAATTGTTAGAGATGTTGAACATTTTTTCATACATTTGTTGATTTTTGTATATCTTCTGTGAAGTGTCTGCTCATTTCCTTAGCCCAATAATTGACTGGGTTATTTATTTTTTTGGTGTTAAGTTTTTGAGCTCTTTATATATCCTGGAGATCAGTGGTCTATCAGATGTGCATGTGGCAAAAATTTGCTCCCATTCCATAGGCTCTCTCTTCACCTCATTGATTGTTTATTTTGCTGAGAAGAAGCTGTTTAGTTTGAATTAATCCTATTTATTGATTCTTGATTTTATTTCTTGTGCTTTAGAAGTCTTGTTAAGGAAGTCCAGTCCTAAGCCGACATGATGAAGATCTGGGCCTGCCTTTTCTTCTATTAGATGCAGAGACTCTGGCCTAATTCCTAGGTCCTTGATCCACTTTAAGTTGTTTTTTGTGCAAGGTGAATGACAGAGGTTTAATTTCATTTTGCTGCATATTGATTTCCAGTTTTCCCAGCACCATTTGTTGAATAGGCTATCTTTGCTCTAATGTATGTTTTTGACACCTTTGTCTAGTATGAGATAACTGTATTTATGTGGGTTTGTCTGCATGTCCTCTATTCTGTACCATTGGTCTACAAGTTTGTTTTGGTGCCAATATGGTGCTATTTTTCTTAGTATATCTCTGAAGTATAGTTTAAGGTCTGGTATTGTGATGCCTCCTGCTTCACTTTTCTTGCTCAAGGTTGTTTTGACTATTCTGGGTCTCTTATTTTTCAAAATGAATTTCATGATTGCTTTTTCTATTTCTGTGAGGAATGTCATTGGGATTTTGATTGGAATTGCATTAAATCTGTATAATGATTTTGGTAGCACGGTCATTTTGACAATATTTATTCTGCCTATCCCAAAACAAGAGATATCTTTTCATCTTCTAAGGTCTTTAATTTCTTTCTTTAGTGTTCTATAGTTTTCATTGTAGAGGTTTTTCACCTCTTTTGTTAGGTTGATTCCCAAGTATTTTATTTTTTTGAGGCTATTGTAAATGGGATAGTTTTCCTTATTTCTCTTTCAGAAGATTCATCACTGATATACAAAAATGCATTTGATTTATGGGTTTTTATTTTGTATCCTGCTATTTTGCAAAAGCAGGTTTTTTGAAAAAATCAACAAAATATATTAACCTTTAGTCACACTAATTGAGAGAAAAAGAAAGAAGACTAAAATAACTAAAACTATGTATTAAAGGGGGGACATTACTATTGACCTTTCGTTAATAAGCAGAATTATAAGTGAATACCAACAAATTAAATAACTTAGATGAAATGCACATATTTTTAGAAGGAAACAATATGTAAGCTGACTCAAGGAGAAAGAGAAAATCTGAATAGACCTATAATAAGTTAAGAGATTGAATTAATAATCAAAAAACCTCCCACAAAGAAAAGCTCAGGATCAAATGCTTTTACTGATGAATTCTACCAAACTTTTCTTAAAGAAGAACTAATGCTATTTCTTCATAAGCTCTACTCAAAAATCGAAAAGGAGGAAACACCAAATTATTCTATGAGACCTGTATTATCCTGATGCAGTATATCATGAGAGACATATTGTGGCTTTAGGACTAATAGTAGCCATTAAAGCTCACTGGAGCATCTTGCAGGGCCAATGCTACATGTCACTTAGCAGTTTGATGCAACCTGGCTTGGAAATTCCCAGCCCCGGCCAGGCGATTTTCAGAAGACAAGACCACTCAACAAAAAAGCAAATCTCATGAACCTTCATTTGAAACTAAATCTCCTAAGACTAGCTTAAACTCCTTTGATGATAGAAATACTTGGTAACTCATTCAGATTGAATACAGGTAAAAGAAAGGGAAACAAATCCCCCCAAATTCTGAGAATGATCTCCAGATGGAGTCCTCCCAGTCAGACAACTGACCCTTGACCGTATTTTGTCCATAGTACTGGTTTGTTTCCACTTTTCATCTTGTAAATGTGCTGCCAGAATAAACTGAAACTCACTACTGAAGTGAGTTGGACCCAAGGGGAGAAGTCTCCTCTGGGGAGGCTGGTTAACCAGGACCACCTGACAGCCCAAATATGGCAGACAGCTGGTGATGAGGTTGGGATTTGAACCTAGTGCCAAGTACAAAATGAGACAAAACATCACAAGAAACCTTCAGACCGATATTCCTTATGAATGTAGACACAAACATTCCTAACAAAAGCACTAGTAAACTGAATCCAGTGCCATCGGAAAGGGTGATACAGTACAACCATGTTGTGTTTATCCTAAGGATGAAAGGTCTGTTTTAACCTATAAAAATCAGGCAATGGAAGGAAAAGCCACATGATCATCTCCAGAGATGCCCAAAAAAGCACTTGAAAAAAATCCAACATCCTCTCAAATAGCAAGTCAATAATAGAAGGAAAATTCTTCAATCTGGTAAGTAGCAAGGAATCCATGTCTAATAGTACACTTAATGGCAAGAGCCTGAAATTTTTCTCACAAGATCAGCAATGAGATAAGGAGCGTGCTTTCGCCGCTTCTGTTCAATAGGATAGAATTGAGAGTCCAGAAATAAACTATTACACTTTCAGTCAACTGATTTTCAGCCAGAGTGCCAGACAATAAAGTGTGGAAAGAATAGTCTTTTCAACAAATGATACTGAGACAAGTGGATATCCACACGCAAAAGAACAAAGCTGTGATTCTACCTAACACCATGAACAACAGAATTAAATTGTAGGAGATCAAAGACCTGAATGTGAAAACTAAAATTATAAATATCTTAGAAGAAAATATAGATATAAGTCTTTAGATCCTGGATTAAGTAACAGTTTTTTTTTTTTTTAAATCTATGACATCAAAAGCACAACCAACCAAAGAAAGAGTAGATATGTTAGATTTCATTGAACTTCTAAACTTTGGTTCTTCAAAGGATACTATTAAGAAGGTAAGTAGACAACATATAAAATGATAGAAAAATGTTTACAATAATATATTTGTCTAGTGTCCATAATATACACAGAATGATTATAATTCACCCATAAAAGAACCTAATTTAAAAATGGGCAAAGGCTAGGGATATATATAGATTAGTAGCAGAGCACATGCTTAGCATGCGCAAGGCCCTGAATTCAGTCCCTAGTACCAAAATTAATTAAATATGTTAAAAATTACAATGGGCAAAATATTTGAAAAGATATTTCTTCAAAGAAGATAGACAAATGGCCAATAATCATAGTTGACATCACTACTTGTTAGGGAAATGCAAATCAAAACCATAATGAAATACCATTTCATATTCATTAAGGCAGTGATAGTAAAATGATAGACAGTGACAACTATGGGGGAAATTAGGACCCTCACACATTGCTGGTGGGAATGTCAAATGGTGTAGCTGCATTGGAAAACTAGCTGGTTTGGATGCTTCTCCAAAGTTAAACAGAGTTACTAAATGACCTGATAATTCCACCCATAGCGTATATCCAAGAGAACTGAAACATCTTTGCACAAAAGCATGCATACAAGCATTCATAGCAGCCCTATTTATAGTAGGCTAAAGGTGGAAGCACCCAGATGTTCATCAACTGATGAGTGGATAAGCAAAATAGAGTAGATCTACACAACAGAATGCTATTCAGCCATAAATTAGAATGCCATTTTGCTTCATGCTACAATATGGATGAACTTTGAAAACATACTAAGTGAATGAAGTCAACAAAAAAGGCTATATGTTGTGTAACTCATTTCTGTAACATGTCAATAATAAGCAAATCCACAGAAAGAGAAAGTGTATTTGTGGTGTCCAGGGACTGGGGAAGGGAGAAATGGGGAGCAACTACTGACAGGTATGGAGTGCCTTCAGTATGATTGTTATGTTCTGAAATTAAATAGAAGTGATGGTTGCAAAGCGTTGTGAATGTACTAAAAATCAATGGATTACATAAAGTGTATAATTTTATGGTATACATATATTTTGTGGTATGTGAAGTATGTGGATTATATCTCAATAAAAATTCAGTCTATGCATTTTGGCCAAAAAAGATAAACAGATGTATAAAAATATTTCTAATTCAGATGGCAGTTAAAGGGTTAATTTCTCTATTACACAGAAAAATTATAAATTGGAAAAAAGACTAAATCACACTAAGTAGAGAAAATTGTATCAAGATATGATTCATAGAGCTAGGATTGTGGCTCAGTGGTCGAGAGCTTGCCTCGTCTGTGGGAGGAACTGGGTTTGATCCTCAGCACCACATATAAATAAATGAATAAATAAAGGTCAATCAACAACTAAAAAAAATTTGAAAAAGAAATATAATTCATAGAAGGGCATATGCAAATGGCACAAAATATGCTCAATTCACTGACAGTCATAGAAATCCAAATTAAAATAACAATGAGAGATCTTTTTGCACACATCAGACTGGCAAAAATCAAAAGAACTATCATATCTACTGCTGGCAGGGATGTGCAGGATAAAGAGTGCTTTCATATATTGTTGGGTGGGATAGTGATGTAGTTACAATATTTTGGAAGCTGGCAAGCAACATCTATTAGTATTCAAAGTCCATATATTTTGTGATCTAGCAATCCTACTTCTGTGAATTTATCCCATATAAATAAAATAGCTGTTTCTAAAGATACAAACAGAAATAGACATGCATATTGTTGCTGGATTGTTTATTGATACTCAAACAGAATAGATTGCTATACATTTACACTGCAGAATATTATGTGAACTTAAAAAAAGGGTGTATTAGAGAACTACCAGAAGATTTAGAGAAAATTCCATGGATTTCATTGGATGAGAAAAGACAGACACAGAAAGCTAGGTATAATGCAATCCCATTTTAATAAAATAATTAAAGCAATATTTGTACATAAGCATATGTGTATATATATATATATAATATACATAAATCTGTACAAGATTATACTTTTAATAGACCTTGAAAAACAGAGCAAGGGGAATCACTTTGGCAGCAGATGCTTATTGGAGGCTCCTACAACCACCCCAGAAAAATAGAGCATCTCCCTGAAGTCCTACTGGGGCACTCTCTCTGGGGCTTTTGTTTGTTTGCATGTCAGACCCACATTTATAAGGAGCAACAGTGACAAGCCTGCTATTTTCCTGCTTTGCTGCCACCACTCATTCTTCCATCTTGGATTCTCTCTTTTGGGAAGGCACTTGCAGAAAGAAAGCCCCCACACAACATGTCCATCTCCCACCCTGCCCTGGTGCCCACATTGGGCTGAGCCATAAATTTGGAGCATGGAACTCCAAAGAAACAGGCAGGGTCAATAAGACACCCACAGTGAAATCTTTTCTTCGTATTGGCCTTCGTGGATGGTAAGGAGCCAACTGTGACTTTCCCTTCCTTCTCTCCTGCTGTCTGCAAGTTTTCTACCTTTGTTCTCCTAGGAGTCGAGTCAACTAGTCATTTTCACTGTCTGGAACTTCTGAGTTCTCCCAAAATTACACGTTCTCCTCCATCCCAAACCAACTCTCTTTTCCTCAAACCTAGGCAAGAGATTCTCATGCTGGGGGTGGGTTAGTTCCTCAGAAGCCAATGGGAAGAGACTTCAAAATACACATTTCTGCCACTGTCCCCCAGGAGCCATAGACTCTGGAAAAAATGAACCCTCTTTTAAAAGTAATAATATCAGGCTAGGATCATATGCTATCTCTACCCTATGGGTTAGAAAAACGAATTAATTGACATTCCTAGAATCTTCCAACCCTAGAGCACTTACAGTTTTTACTGTATGCACGGCTTTTTTGACAGAATTCTCTGAGGAGTCTGAGGAGGTACATTTACTTCTGGAGAAACCAGAGGAACCTCTGGGAGTCTAATGCCAACAGCTTGTTTTAGTGCCCACTTATTCTGCAAATAATCACTGAGTTTCTGATGTGCAAGCCACTGTTGTTAAGTGCCTGGAGTCAGGAGCAAGGAGGCTGGTGGGGAGATGTGGAAATTCAAAGATGAGCAAGATGACTTGTGCCTTTGATGAGATCAGAGGCGAGAGTGGGAGGTAGACTAGTTAAAAGAGGCATTTAGAATCAACTTGGTGGCAACTTTGCAGTCTGGAAGACTGCAATTTTTCTGGAATTGATCCTACCTGGGAGCATCCGAGAAACTAGATCTATTTAATCCTCCCTGTTTCTAGAAGGGAGTAATCCTAGCTCTTTGTCTGAACTCCTTGAGACCCATCATGCTTCCCACTTGATTTGGGCACAAACTGGAGTATGACATCTATTCTGCACAATTTCCAGCTTGTAAGAGCACTCCATGAACCAGGCTGCCAGGGGGTTTTGGCAGCAGGGTCTTCCCACACTTGCCAGCCTCAGACAGACAAAACAGATGCAAGAGCTCACACAAATGAGTGGGTCTCTAAAGTGTTTTAAAGAAGCGAGTGTGATCCTCCAGGAAAGAATAGAGGCTTGCAGGAGAGGAGGAAAGGAAACCAATTTTGAACAGATGGAGGAGTACGCATAGGGCAAAAACTCAAAAACTCAAAATGCTCCAAGGGGAGAGAGACGTTTCTGCTTTAAACAGAGAGAAAGCAGAGGCAGGGGGCAGGAGTGACACTAAAATCAAAGGTTGTTCCAGGTTGCACAAAGGTTGTTCCAGGTTGTTTGTGAACTTGGTGGGGGTGGGGATGGGGGAATTTGGGAGGTAGGGTAGATTTTTTTCCTAGTGAGCTGTTGCAAGATCAAAAACAAAACAAAACTATTTTTTACTATTTTGTCCTAACTTTTCAAGGACTTTCCTACTTGGCAGAGACTTTGTGAAGCACTGAAGCATTTGAAGAATGCCTGTGAGTGCCTGTGGAATGAGCCACAGAGAGATGGAGAGAGAAACCTGCATCTGACATGGGCTTTGCCTATCTCTTCAAAGCAGAGCGGAAGCCAGGGCAGGAAGGAGGTATCCCAGGGTAAGAGGGTGGGAGGGAGGCCACAAAGCCAAATACTGTGAAACTCCTGCCTTTAGGGCCCAGGGACTTCTGAGACTTCCCTCTCTCTGTACTTTCAACCTATAAAAGCTGCCTCTTTGATCTAAAAGAGGAAAATGAATTGGGCCTCCAGGTTAATGCTATTTGCTAAGTATTTCAGAGAGGCAGCAGGACGCAGGCATGGCAGAGAACAGGCATCACAAAAGCCATTGGGAGAATAAAGTCGATTCTCTTAACCTGTGTGAACCAGTGTTCTCTACTCTAAAGTGGGGGAAATATCCCCGACCCACATTCCTTCCCAAGGAAGGGACAAAGGAGGTCATACAAAGCTGGTCTCTTCATGAGGTCTGTAGCTACATTGTGCTTCAAAAAACCACAGTGGCTCACGAGGCACGCATCGCATTGAAGGAGCTCATGTGTCTGGGTCCAGCCGATGTGGGCTTGGCTGCTCCTAGCTTTGCTTGCTCATGGGGCTGCTCAGCTGCAGGTCATCTGAATGGCTCAGATGACATGCCTTGGAGTGGGCTCTCTGTGGCTGATCTAGTGCAACCTTGACTGAAGCCATAGGATGTCTTGGCTCTGTTCCGTGGACATGTTCTAATGGCCATGGCAGAGGGCGACGATGAATGGAAACAATATCCCATTGGCCCAAACAAGTCACGTGATTTTAACCTTAGCATCAGAGTGGGATAGTTTTACAAAGTTACAATGGCATATGGAGGGGAGAGAGGGAGAGATGAGGAATTGGGCCATTTTTGCCATCCATCACAGCCTCTATAAACTATAAGCTGTGCAAATAAATGTAAGGTCATATTACCATCCAAAGGCAATTCAATCAATGTATGCTTGTTGAATTGATTTACATGGGCATTGGCCTGTCTCAGACCTGATTACTTTCACAAGTGTTTTCCAATTGCTCCATAGTGTTTCATAGCTAGAATGAAAGTTCACTTAAAAACTATCTGTAAATTTTTCTCGGACAGCTGAATCTTTCTGCCTTCTCTCCATCTGCTATTATAGTGCTGTGTATGTGTGTGTTGGTAAGGGAGGTGTTAGTGGTGATTTTCTGTTTCCATTTAGCTTAAGTCATCAGTGATAACTTTAACTTGGCAGTTCCATCAGGGCTCTTTCTAAATGTGCTGACATTTCAATTAAATGTCAGTGGTATCATTCTGTTTACCAGCTGGAAGATTTGTAATAGGGAATATTGGTAGCGCCAGAGACTAGAGATTTCCATTTGGTAAAATGCCAGCCAATGTCTTTTGTCTCTACCACTCTTCTGCGTTGCCTGCCTGTAGATTTTGACAGCCTTATTGGCTCTTCAAGATTTCCCTGGTGCTCCAGGTCAGGAATTTTCAAACTGTTCCCTGAACCCTAATGAGGGTGTTTGCAGAGTTAGGTTATTATTATTACATTTAAAATTTTGTGTACAACTTCTGCCTTCCCAGTTTAATCAAAGAATAGCCTTAGCTTGCCAGACAGGCAATTCAGAAGTTATTTCTTATAACTGTATGTGTGTGCACACACATGTGTGTGCATGTGTCTTTGTATACATATACATATTGTGGCTTTTAGTTGGGGACAGAAGAAGAAAGTAGTTACTCAGATCATAGACTAAGGAAATAGTCTGCCTAGGTTTAAACCCCGGCTTTAGCTTGAGACATGGTTTGGGGCCACATATCTGGGTCTCTGGGCTTTCATTTCCTCACCTGGAATAAAACTTGATAGAGTTGTGAGGCTTAAATGAGTTCACATGTTGGAAGCACTCAGAGCAGCAGTGAAAGGTTATTGTTATTATTAAGATAACGTGATCAAAATAAAATGCAGATCTGTCAAATGCTGAAACTGAAACAAACAAAAGTGCAGATGTCATCCATGATCCTTGACTTAATCATTTTATTAATATGGAATATGTGTCTGGGGCAAATGTGAGATTTCAACACAAGTATGCAGATGTCCTGATCAAATCGAGATAATTAGCAGTCTCATCTCCTTATTGTTTCTTTGTGCTTGGAGACTTCAAGCTCTTCTCTTTTAGTTCTTCATAAAATATCCAATACACTGTTGTGAAGGATAGTCACTCCACATGCAGCATTACACTAGAATTCATTCTAACTATTTTTCAGGCCCAATTCTTCAACTTCCCTCCGTTCCCCTGCCCACACCCTTCCCAACTGAATCATTTTTATTAAAATAACTTTATTATTGTCACTGACTGGCTTTGTTAGAATTCTACTATTTAGAAAATATTTTTTAAAATACACAAAATAACTATCACTTTATCTATTGCATACATATTGAGTTGTATATATATTTAATATGTCTTTGAGGGAAAAAGGTTTCTGCTGGTTAAACTTTTGAAAGGCACTGTTCCTTAGCTATTTCAACATGACTCTGAGACTTAAAGAACAAATCCAGATACTCAGATACTGATCTGGTTCTCAACACACATGGCTTCGGTGGACAAATTCCAGGCTTAGTGTGTTTAAACACAGTGTATTCCACAGTGGTTCCTGCTAGCACATCCAGCTGGATTAAACAATTGGCAGAGCAATTGGTGACAATCTCCTATGGAAATGATAATTACCTAGTCATTGACCAGGGCTGAAAATGGTCCTCTGAATGGTTGCTAAAGGATGAGAAGCCCCCAAGGTTTACATGGCAATTACCATCATTACTGTTGGGTCCTGTTCTAATATTCTGGTTTAGCAGAAGTCACAAATACAGCAGGACTCTAGGGGGACCCCATAGCAGGCCCCTGCCTCTGCACTCCTGCCACTGTGTGGACAGATGGCTGCAGATCAGTTTGATGCAAGTTGCTGCCTTGGTGGGCCAGCAAGCCCAAACAGCTCTGCTTCACCCCTCTTCTGCCCAGAGTGCCACAGGAAAGCTGCCCTGACTGTGCTTGCATAAAAAGCCCAAATAGTGCTGCTCCCTCACCTAAGGAGTAATGTGGAGACAACACTAGGGATGGAGTACAGTGCCCTATAGTGAAGAGTCTTCCCATTGCACAGATGGGAACACTGAAGTCCCTGTGTCCTGGCTAGACTTCGAATAAGTGATTTCTGTCTCTGAGTCCATTATGTTTTTATTCTACTAGCTGCCATCAGGGACTGCTTCAGAGAAGTCCTGGTAAGTACTAGACACTTTACATCATAAAATAAAGCAAAGTTTCATTGATATACCTTATCTTTACTTTGCCCAAGAAGCCTCAAGGTGATAGAATCTATTGTCCTTTAGCTATTACGATTGTGGAAAGACAAATGTCCTGTGGCAGGGCTGCTACTAATTTTAGCAGCCTTATTCTAATCTATAGAATAGAAGTGCTTTATTCTTAACCTTTCTGTTATGGTTGACCATGCAGGCTGTTTTTACTCTTTACCGTAAAGTATCTTGCTGAAATAAACATCTTTGTGTTTAATGTCAAAATATCTTTGTTGGTATATAGGAATGTAATTTATTTTTATGTATTTCTTATTATGGCAGGAAAAAAAACTCCTCAATTCCGAAACTGTAGAGGGAATGTGGACATTGAACTTACTTAGAAACCTCCCTTGACTGAGTGGCAGTGGGAGGCAGTGGGAAGTTCAGGGAAGGTGCGTCTAAATTGCAAAAGGACGATGGCTAAATGATAAGTAAAGACATTAGACTTTTTCTTAGGAAATAGGGTGTTGCTAAAGAAGAAAGGAGGGTGCTATGTGCACACAGGGTGTGGGATAATAAATCTGAGGTCAAAGATCAGGACTGAATGGGACAGAGAGATTAGGCCAGGATTGGAGGCAGGCCCTGGCTGCTATAGTTATTATAGCTCTCTGGGTCTCTGTTTCCTTGTCAATAAAATGACCAAAGGCTTGAGAGGACAGAGGAAGAGTTCCAGCTGTGGACCCAGATAGCCACTGATGCTCAGCTACTTATCCAACTATAAAATGGGGAGACTTTTATCTACTCTATACTATTATGGGGATGCCTACACTTATGGGTAGGCAGTGACCATTTCATCCTTCTCCATTCTATGGCCTGGAGATTGCCCAAGCTCTCTTCCAGCTCTCGTGCCATGGTTCCAGCTATTATGTGATAAGAAAACAGCATAGATGAATGAAGGCCTAGAAATTAAATCACTGGTTAATGGATTAATGGTTTAATCTACTTTTTAAAAAATCCTCTTCTGGCAAGAACCCAAAGGAAAATAATAGTTATTAGAGATCCAAACATTTCACTGAGAAAAAAAATGATGTTGTCTAGAAAGGTTTTCTTTAAAGTGCATTTAATTCACATACCTACATGATGTCCAGCCCTTATGGGTCAGTTTCTCCCAGCTCCCAGGGGAGAAACGAAGTGACATGAGAAATACACCTTGAAATTCTTAGATGATCAAAAAGGATTAAAAATCAATAGTCTTTCTGCTTCGACTCTTTCAATTTTGTTTTCATCCCCCTTCTGTAGAAAGAAGCACAGCTACTGAAGAATGAGGCATTTGGGTGATCTGATGTGTTTTGCCAAGGGATACAAGAAAGTGTCTCCAAGTGCCATCGCTGACTGCAAACTTCCACTGCATGAATGTTTGGCAGGGGCTGTGATGCTGGGCCTTGGGGAAGGGAAGTTTCTAGAGATGGCCACTCCTTGCTCTTGTGTCTTCTTTTCCTCAAGTTCAACTTCTTTGGTTCCTCTAACTAGTTCCTACATGAATGGCTGAAAGTCATTTAGTATTTTGGAGGTTCTCTTATAAATATGTTCAAACTTTGATAAGAAGTGATGATAGCTGGACATAGCGGCACACACCTGTAATCCCAATGATTCAGGAGGCTAAGCTAGCACGAGTCCATGTTCAGGGACAGCCTCGGTCACTTAGCAAGATCTCTAGCAACTTAGAGGAATCTATCTCCCAAATAAAAATTTTAAAAGGCTGGGGGATGTGTCTCAGTGGTAAAGCACTTCTGGGTTCGATCCTCAGTTAAAAAAAAAAAAAAAAAAAAAAGACCTGATCATAGTCATTGTTTTCTACTTCCAGCCATCTGGGGAGGCCAGCAGAAAGTGGACATGTTGACACAAGGGATCCCTCTGTACCTGCCTCCTACCAATGATCTAGGGCCCCTGATGTTACAAGCGGTCACCTAGGGTTTCTCTTTCTTCAGCCACAGCCTGGCTGCCTTCCTTCCCTGGCTTCTGGGTAAATAACTCATGTTCTCGTCACTGCGCGTCACAGATAGAGAGTTTTCAGTGGGGTTCAATGTAATTGCTACCATCTATCACTTTAATAGCTGAATGAAGGTGAGATGTAATTAGAAAGGGTGTCAGTGGAATATGGAGTTTGTTTTACAATTATCTATACAGCCAGGGGGACCATCAGCACAGAACATTGCCTTTTAAGAGCCGAAGAAACATGTGGTATAAATGTGCACCATGGAATGGCTTAAAGGACCCATGATCAAATTCTGCTGCATTTTCTCTTAGCTCCTTTGAATACTGATACAGGTTTGTTTGCACCAGGCACTAGGCAGGCTCTTGATAAAGTCTCATAAACACCGAATTTTTATTAAATCAAATCTTCATTTCCTGTACTGAGTTACATTGACACTGCAGAGCTGTGTCCCTTCTTCATGGGACATCTCTTGAATGTCTTGGCTATCTCCCTTCTTTGATGAGATGGTCATGATTTCTTAACCAATATCATCACCTTCTTGGAGGCACCACAGAAAGGAACCTTTGGCAGCACACCATTTTTTTTGTTCAAGTGAAGAATTTCTCCTTTATGCTTTGTTTGGTTTTTTATTGTACCAAAATGTACATAATATAAAATTTACCAATTTGACCATTTTAAGCATGGTGGTAAATACATTCATGATGTTGTGCAGCCATCACTATTATCCATTTCCAGAACTTTCAATCATCCCAACAGCAATCTGAATCCTTTAAATTTTAAATCCCACTTCCCCTCCTTCAGAACCTGCTCACCTCCATTCTGCTTCCTGTCTCTTGGTAAACTCCAGGTTCACATCATAGGCAATGGAGGCTCTGGGGCTCCAGCTCATTAGGTTTTGCCCTATCCCTAGAGGTTTTGTTGTTATGGGGTCCTGAGGCACGTATGTCTCTGCAGCAGTTTTCACATGACCTTACATAAGTGGAATTACTCAGTCTTTATCTTTTTGTGTCTGGCTTATTTCACTTATCATGTTTCCAAGGTTCATTCATGCTGCAAAATATGTCAGAATTATTGCCTTTTTCAAAGCTGAATAATATTCTAATTATACATATATGCCACTTTTTATTTATCCATTCATCCATCAATAGACATTTGGACTGCTTCTCCCTTCTGGCTATTGTGAATAATGCTGCTATAGTCATGAGTATACAAATACATATTTGAGTCCCTGTTTTAAATTCTTTGGGGCATATGTGCAGAAGTGGAATTGCTGAATCATATGGTAACTCTCATGTTTAACTTTTTAAGAAATCTCAAATTATTTTCATGAGGTTGCACCATTTTACAAACTTTACTAGAATGCATGAGAGTTCTAATTTCTCCAACTCCCTCATCAATACTTGTTATTTTCCTTTTCTTTCCTCTCTCTCTCTCTCTTTTCCTTCTTTCTTTCACAATAGCCATTTTAATGGGTGTGAAATTGTACCTCATTGTAGTTTTGATTTGCATTTCCCCCTGGGTTTTAAATATCCAAGTACCTCAGGTAAACCTCCCCTGTCCCAGTGCCCAGTAGTAAGTAGCAAGGGCTCTAGGGACAGGGCAGAATCTGATGAGCAGTAGCCCCAGAGCTTCAGCTGCCTACGATATGAGCCAGTTTTCACTTCTGGATAAGTAGCAGGTGAAAACACCAGGTGATGCTATAGTCAGGATAAGGCCCAGGCCCTGGACTTGGGAATAAACAGATGCAGTCCTTATTTCTATCTTCTGATTTTGGCTTAATCACCCAATCTGCCAGGTTTTGGTGATTTCAACTGTAAAATGAAGACACGATCTATGCAGAATTGTCATGGAATACTAAATAATACAGAGTCCCTTGTCTTCGTTCAGTGCATATTAGACCCTCAGTAAATATGATCCAACTGCAGAGCTGCTCGTGATCGCACCTTGGCTTCTACTGGGCTCAGCATGTCCTAGTGTGAACCTTTCAATGCCAGGAGGGGACAGAGACCAAATCATATATTCCTCTTGGTTCCCCAGTAGCCTAAGCCATGTAGGACTCTGTTAATTAATGGACTCATTATTTAGACTATAACTTTCAATCTAAGTTCAAAAGAGGTAAAGAAATGAAAAGAAGGCCAGACTCAAGTCAGCAAGACAGAGGAGAGAGTGCTGAGCAGATAACATCAGCAGGAGGCCTGGAGTTGAGCAAGAGCTGCAGCAACTTACCTGTGTGAAGCACTACGTGATCCATGCTGCGTTTAATGCCACTAATCTTCAAATGACCTATTAGAGAGGTATCAGCATCCTTCTAGATGAGCAAATCAAGGCTCAGGGAAGTTTAGGGACCTGCCTAGGGTACAGAATGCAGGAATTGGTAGACCCTGAACTTAAACTTGGGTTTTCTGATGCCTGGTACTGGGCTACTTTGATGAGCTCAATCTGAGTGGCTGGACTTGAATCCACTCCAGATTCTGGTCTGATGGTATCTCAAGGACGACAAGCCATAGAGACCAAGACCTAAAATAGTCTTTTCTTTTACCACCCAACACCCAGAGCTTTGCCATCCAGGTTGTCTAATGGGTGGCCTCTTACATCAAAGTCTGAGGGTTTGTTGAAGTGGACACGAGGGTTCTCCTTGGCATTGTGTCTTCCATCTTCCCCACAACAATTCCTCAAACTCGTTAGAATCAAAGCTGGGATCCATTTCTCTGGCTCAACTGTGGAATAATCTTCCCTAACCAACTTCTCCCTCACCGCCACCCTTTCTCCCCAGCACCTCCTGCCATCGTAGTTTAAATGTGGTTTATCCCGCAAGAACTAATCAGCAGCAGGCAGACTGCTGGATGGCTGACCCTTATTTAGAAGATACTGTCAGTGGGAAGAACATTGCCACCAGATAACGATCACTCGCTGCTAGATAAATGCCAGGCTGGTCTCCTGATGGATGTTGTGCAAGAAAATAACAATCACTCACCATAGCTTTGTTGGATTGCTGCAATGCTCGCCCCTACCAAGGGGTGCAGGCACCCTTTTGAGAACAGAGTCACTGCAGACTGAGAGCAGCCCCAGCTTAACAGCTGGTGACCACACAAGGATGCTAAATGGATGAAGGCCAGAGAAAGAGGAGGCTCCACTTCCAAATTGCTGTGTGACTCTGGGGGCTTCCTTGATTTGATAGTAAGTATCTCAGTTTCTCCAGCCCATACTATAGTGGTTGTCCCCTTCAACCCCAGGCTGTTTGGAAAATGCTTGAAACAAGCACTGGGATGTCAAATAACAGGATACTGCTACAGTATTTACCTCAGTTTCTTAGGTTGGTGTAAGGGGCCAGAGAGCTGAAAGGTGAGGGTACAGGGTCTGCCTGGAGCATAGAATGGTCTAGAGATGAGAGCCTTCCAGGGGTGAGAATGTTGGCAATAAAGTAACTCACTGTGACTCTGAGCCCAGTGTTACTTTCTGGGCAGAAGAACCCTGGATTTGGAGTTAGATGGTTCTAGATTCAAATCCCAGTGCAGCCACCTATTTGCGGTGTGATTGTAAGGGAGATAATCCTATGGAGTATTTACAAATGGGAATACAACTCTGTCCACACCTGAACTGTTGCAGTATCCAGTTAACTGGCCTCTGGCTTCTCCTCAACCTCTCTTCAGTCACAGCCAGTGAGCCTTTGAAACACAGGTGAAATCATGACTCTCTGGTACTTCCATCCCCAATGGCTTCCTGATTTATGGAGAGTAAAAATCTTTAATGGCCTAAAAGTCTTTTCAGGACCAGCTTTCCAGTTTTTTTCTGACCTCTTCTTCTTCTACTCTAAGTCCACTCAGCCTCCCAGGCCCAGCCTGAGGCTCAGCACCCTTGCATACCTGTCCCTTCTGCCTGGAACACTCTTTGCCCACAGATTTGATGACGTTCCCTCATCTCCTTCAGGCATTTGCTCAACTGCTTCCTTCTTCAGGCCATCCTCACCAGCCTGTTAAAAACTGCCAGCTCTACCCCTTCGGACCATCCCCATTCACCTTAGGTCCATCCGTCTCTTTTCCTTCAGCGTACACACCCACAGCCATGCTGGGGACCTACTGGTCCCCACTCACAGCAGGCATGTCTACATGATGTGTGTTGCCCGTCTCTCCTGAATGGAACACTTGGCTCCCCAAGAGCATGGGCATTTTGTCAGGCGTATTCAATTCTGTATTCTTAGAGCCTAGAAACTTGCTTGGCACACAGTTTGGGAGCCCACATTCAAAATATAATAATGCTTCTTATAGAAAAATTAGAAAAAAAGAAAGCAAAAAATTAAAATAAAATCACACTAATGCATCATACCACTACCCAAAGTTACGTCTGATCAGAATTTTGATATGTATCCTTCTTTCAAGCTCTATATGTAAATGTACATATGTAAATGTATATATGTATGCACTTATGCATATGTCTTTATTTAATATCCACTATTTAATATTCCTTTCTGGTGCTCTTTATTCTTTTGGGTAGAGTTAAATTTCATCTGGAGTCATTCTTTGTAAAGGTTTTGTCAAATTTCTGCACCAGTCTTATGATGATGTCATAAACTCTAATAGGACATGTTCCCTCCTCCTCTGTTTTCTAAAAGTATTTGTATAAGATTTGTCATTATGGGTTCCTTAATTTTGATAACATTCAACAATGATGCTATTTAGATTTAGATTTTGTTCTTCGTGAGAAGAAAGATAAATATAACATAGATTATATTTAGATAAATGTAATGGCTTTACTAGCTATAGAGCTGTGGAGATTTTCTATTTCATTTGTGTCCATTATAGTAAGTATTTTTTCCAAAGGAACTGGCCATTTAATGTATATCAAATTTCTTGGAATAACTTGTTGGTAATATGTTCTCATTGTCATTTTGATGTTTTCTGGATCTATATTGATAGCATAGGTCTCTTGTGTTTTCCTACTACAGTAACTTGTGTTTTCTCTCTTTTTCTTTTTTTTTTTAAATATTTTTTTAGTTGTAGATGGACACAATGTCTTTATTTTATTGCTTTGTATGTGGTGCTGAGGATCGAACCCAGGGCCTCACACATGCGAGGCAAGCGCTCTACCGCTGAGCTACAATCCCAGCCCTTCTCTCTTTTTCTTGATCAGCGTTGTGAAGAATTTAATTTCATCCATCTTTCAAAGTGCCAAATTTTAACTTGGTTAGTTTTCATGATTATTTGCTTTATATTTAATGATTTCTGCTCAAATCTTTATTATTTTCTTTCTTTTATGTACTTAGGGTTTAATTTGTCCATTTATCTTACGGCAAAAACTTAGATCATTGATTTTAAAACTTGATGATTTTCTAATACAATTATAGCCATGAATGTCCCTCTTAGTTCTGCTTTAACTGCATTCCACAAATCTTTTTTTTTAATTATTTTTTAATTTTTAGTTGTAGATGGAAACAATACCTTTATTTTATTTATTTATGTGGTTCTGAGGATCGAACCCAGTTCCCCAAGCATGTGAGGCAAGTGCTCTACCACTGAGCCATAACCTCAGCCCCCGCAAATCTTGATGTATTGTTTCATTATTATCTTGTTTGAAGTATTTTCTAATATTCTCTTCTCATTTCCTCATTAACTCACAACTTATTTATAAGTGTATTGTTTAATTTCTAGATATTTGAAGCTTCTATATGTATCATATTGAATTTCTTATTTAATTCTCTTTTCATCAGAGAACATGCTCTGAAAGAATTAAACATTTTAAAATGTGTTGAGATTTATTTTGTAGTTTAGCATGTTTTGTCTTGGTCACTGTTCTATGTGCACTTGAGAAAGATGTTTTGTAGTTGTTGAATACAAAAATGTCAATCAGATCAAAGTGGATGATAGCATTATTGGGATCTTCTATGTCCTTGCTAATTTTTTTGTCTACCAGTTAGTGAGAGGAGGTGTTTTAGTCAGCTTTTTCATTGCTGTACCCAAAAGACATTACAAGAACAATTTTAGAGGAGGAAAAGTTTATTTGGTGCTCACAGTTTCAGAGGTCTCTGTCCATAGATGGCCAACTCTATTGCTCTGGGCCCACGGTTAAGCAGAGCATCGTGGTGGAAAGGTGTGGGAGAGGAAAGCAGCTCTGGACACAATAGTCAGGAAGCAGCTCTTGCTCCCCAGGGACAAATATATACCTCAAAGGCACATCTCCATCAATGACCTACCTCCCCCAGCCACCCTACTGGTCTATAGTTATCACCCAGTCAATCTATTCAAGTGGATAAATGCACTGATTAGGTTAAGGGTCTCATAACTCAGTAATTTCACCTCTAAACTTTCTTGCATTGTCTAACACATGAGCTTTTGAAGACAACTCATATCTAAACCACAACGGGAGGAATACTGAATTTGTCGATTTCTGCCTTTAACTTAATTTTGACATGTTGTATTTTTGTTTCATCTACTGTAAAGGATTGCAATTATGTATATATACAGAGATTCTTAATGAATAAGTACTTTATCATTATAAAATATAAATATTATATTTTGTTTAATATTATTAGAACCACTTTAATTTTCTTTGGTGTCCTAATGATTTATCTTTTTCTAGACTTTTACTTTCAACCTTTTTGTTCTTTATCCTTAAAATGTATCCCTTGGTAGCCAGCATTTAATTGAGTACTGATTTTTATCCATTCTTAGAATATCTTAATTTTAGTAGAAATGATAAACTATATAACTTCAATATAATTCTTAATATTGATTCATATGGGTTACAATTTTGATATTTATTTTTTATTATGTTTCTTCTTTCTTCTTGGGTAATTAAATATTTCTTAGTACTTCTTTGTAATTTCTTTATTGATTTTTAAAATATACTTCTTTGTGTTGATTTTCTAAGGATCACAATGTGAACTCCCAACCTTATCACAGAAATTAGAGCAAATGCCTTTTTACATAAGATGTAAGAACCTTGCAACAGCAGTTATGTTCAGCTTCCCCCACCCTTTAGTTATAATTGCCAGATAGCCTCTTCTGTGCTACTTTGTTCATATATTTTATAACTATATATAATAAGTCCCTCAGATAATGTAATTTTATCCTTTAATTAATTATGCATCTTTTTTTAAACCTTTTTTAGTGTAGATGGACACAACAGCTTTATTTATGTATTTTTATGTGGTGCTGAGGATCGAACCCAGTGCCTCACACTTACGAGGCAAGTGCTCTACCACTGAGCTACAGCCCCAGCCCTTAATTATGCATCTTTAAAAAGCATTAATAAAGAAAAAAAGTCTTTATCCTTCAACTTACCATTTCTGGTACACTTTATTCCCTTCTGTAGTTTCTACCTGGAGATTTCAACATTATCTTTAGTATTATTTTTTGTATATGTGCCACATTTTCTTTTTTATTAATTTGTTTGACAGTAGAGTATATTTTGACATATTATACTTACATTGAGTATAACTTATTCTAATTAGGATCCCATTGTTGTGGGATCACATGATGTGAACTTTCACAGCTCGTATATTCATATATGAGCACAGGAAAGTTATGTCCAATTCATCGTACTGTCGTTCCTATTCCTGTTCCCCTCTCCCTTTCCTTCATTCTCCTTTGTTTAATCCAGTGAACCTCTGTTCTTCCCCCACCCCTTGTTGTGTGTTAGCATTGGCATATGAGAGAAGTTTTGGCCTTCAGTTTTTTGGGGGATTAGTTTATTTCACTTAGCATGATTATCTTTAGCAATTTTTTTTAGAGAATGTTAAATTCTCTCAACTCCATTAATCTGAAGCTATTTTTCATTTATCCTGAAATTTTGAGGAATATTTTGCTGATAGAGAATTTTGGTTTGGCAATTTTACTTTTCTGCGTGTTAGAGCTTATGTGTCTTTATCTTGTGACCTCCATTATCTCTGCAGAAATGTCAGCCTTCATTCATAATATTGTCCCCTTATAGGAAATGGTTCACTTTCAAAATTTTGAATTCCATCACAAATAGATTTAACACAAATAGATTTAACTCTTTTTTTTGTTCTTTGTATTTAGTCTGTTTGAGATTCACTGAAATTTGAGGATCTGTAAATTTATGTTTTTATCAAATTGGGAAATATTCATCCATTATTTCTTCAAGCCATTTTTCTGCTCTATTCTTTCTCCCCTTTTTTGTCTTTTATTTATACATACTACATTATGCTCATTGCTTTATGTTATCCTATAGATTTCTGAGGTTTTGTTAGTATTTTTCAATCTTTTTCTTTGTATTATTTACCATGGATATTTTCTACTAATCTAACTTCAAGCTTACTAACCCTTTTTTATATCATCTCCAATCTTCTATTGACCCAATCAGTAAGTTTTTCATTTCAATTGTTACATTTTTTTTTTTTTTACTCTGGATATTCCATTTGGTTCTGGTTTTTTAAAATGGTATTCTCTGCTGGGATCCCATGTACTTACATTTGTTATCTGTGTGTTTTCTTTCAAGTCCTTGTACAGATTTACTATCAGTTTTTAAGTCCTTTTTTTGCTCTCATAACAACTGGGGTCAGTTTGTCTTGCCTGTTTTTTCTATTGACTACCTGTGATGTGTCTGTCTTTTTATGTCTAATATCTTTTAATTGTATGTCAGATACTGTGAATGACATGTTGTAGAAACTCTGGTTTGCTATCTTGCTCTCTAATGTATTGAATTGTGTTGCAACAGGCAATTAATTTGACCAAACTCAAATTCCAAACAGTGCTTCCTGAGGTGGACAGCAGCTGATTTCACTGTTCAGTTCTTTTAACTTTCCAGCTGGGTTACTTGGAGCCTCCTCCACACACATACAATTCTGAGTCAATTCAGAATAGGGGCAGAATTTATGAGAATATTTTGGGTATTTGTACTTTGTGGCTTCCTGTTTTCCAAGATTTCTCTCCTCAATTTCCATCTGTTTTGGAAGTCCTACAATCTGTCCTTTGACTCCTCAGATTGTAAGATTATGGCTTACTGGATGAACTAGAGCCTCTTTGTTGTGTCCCCTAGGCTGGGGACTGAGAGGAGGTACTAGTAGGTAAAGCGCTGTCAAATGTGACTCTCACTGGCACAGTTCCCTCTTCCGGGGGTTAATGCTTCCCCAGTTTCTACCTGCTTTTAATCACTTTTCTGTGCATTCAAGTGGTTTTTGCTTGCTGTTTGTTTCCCAGCATTTATAATTCCACATACAGAATGTTTAATTTAAAACAAGCTACACTGCCACTACTAAAAGCAAATACCTGGTATTTTTTTTTCCTTTTGTGAATTGCCTGTTTTATATCCTCCACCTTTTTGCTCCTTATCTTTCTTATTAATCTTTTCTCTCTTTTTTTCGTAGGTGTAAGTGGACAGAATGCTTTTATTTTATTTATTTTTTTTGTGATGCTAAGGATCGAATCCAGTGCCTCACACATGCTAGGCAAGCGCTCTGCCATTGAGCTACAGCCCCAGCCACAATCTTTTCTTGTTCATTTATAACATGTACCTTGTGAGTTTATTTCCACATCTTGTTTCTACTGATCATAACCTATTTTAATTGGTTAATAAAATGGCTTGTTTCATACTTAAGACAACACTGAGGACACCTTGGAGAACATTTACACATGGATGAAAGATCCATACAAACATGGAGTTAGAAAACTACTGTACATTGCTATGTACCTGCACAGTATTGTATAACATTCTGTATTTAGAATTTATAATGTCCTCACTTCTGTATACACATGACACACCATCCTTGTCCCAGAATAATTTGACAAGGCTGTTTTTCCTATTTTAATATTGTACCTTTTACTTTAGCCCAAATAGATGTTTATTACCAAGTATATGCAAAACCAAGAATATAGACTAGGGAGTCAGGAGACCTGGATTTTAAACTGGGTTCTTCCATATACCATAGTCAATTTATAGAAATCATTTTCCTCACCTTTTAAATAATCATAATAACAGAGTATTGGGCTATGTCTAGCACCCTTCATAGCACCCAGGAAAAGCTCAACAAAAGTTGCATCTGCATTCTTTCTTGAATTCTAACCTACCCCAAAGTGGAGCATAGAGGTGAATAATTCTTGGCCATAGGCGGTACCATGGGGAGAGACTTGATTGTGGATTGAGGCACCATCCCTGAAAAGACATGAGGGAGAAGGAATGGGGAACTTGGAGCTGGATTCCTCTAACTACTGGAGTTTTCATTTGCTCTCTGGAGAAATAAAAATTGGTAGTGCTTAAGTAAAATAAACTGTTAAATTTTAGATGGTCTATCACGCAGAAATATTATGGAACCCAGAAAACAAATACAGGTGACTTGCTTAATACAAAACTGCTGGTAAGGTATATCTTAGATTCAATTTCTGGCCTATCTTACTATGATGCCAAACATTTTCATGTACACAAATGTACCTAACAAGAAATTTGTTTTACAAGATGAGATCAATAAATTCTAATATCAGAACCTGTCTTTCTTTGTGAATATCTTCCAATGAGTCATGCCAAGTTCAGACTGGGGACAATCTGGACAATCTGGAAGGCAACCTCAGCCACAAGGCCATCCTGCTTCTCTGCTTCTCTGCATTCAGACTGTGCTACCTGGGGTGGGGCTGGTCTCTAGGGTGAAGGGCAGTGATTCCAGAGAGGCTGGAAACTTAGAACACCAGCTCTCTTCTCCTTCATCTCCAGCTGTCTGACCCATAAGACACTGGGAAGGTCTTTGTGGGATGGGAAAAGTCAGAGCTTTGGAACGAGTAGGAGAGGGCTGGAAAGCATCAAAGAGCACAGCAAACCAGAGACCCTGGTGAACACAGTACCTGATTGTGCACTGGTGTCCTGGCCTGGGCTAGTCAGTCTGTCACAGGTATTTTGGTGGTTCTAAAATATCACCTATCCCTGTTGAGTAGGGATCAAATGAAACTCCTCCATGGATCAGAGGTTCTCATAAATATATGTTCTCAGGCAAAGAAAAAAAAAAATTAAAGGGAGCTAGAAAACTCTCCCAAAATATACACATGGGGCAATGACCAATTTTCTCAGAGTCTAAGGAGAACCTGTGCAGGGCGGGGGACAAATTACATTTGAAAGCTCTGAAGAATGCACAAGGCTCAGGACAAAGCTGACCTAGTTCATGGAAATTGAAAACTAAAATATCAGGAAGTGGTGATTCTCTTTCTATAGTAAGGTTCCCCATTGGGTTCCTTTAAGCAGTAAGCTTCCCTGCTGCCATTAAAATATTACTTATTTGCTCAATTTTAATTAGATCTAACTTTTTCAGAACACATTGCATGTGATCCTGGCTACCCTAGGTTGGTGTCAGTTTCATTTTCTCAACTTTACTGGGGCAGTGCTTGTTGTAGGGCACTGTGCAGAGTCTTGGGCTGGGCCAAAGATTTTGATGTGAGTAAGAATCAACACAGAGCATGTGCCCTGCCCAAAGGACACCCTTCATAGATTTGAGTCGAATGGAATACTGAATGAAAAGTAAGATTTTTTAAAAAAATGGGAACGGTAAAGTCAAGTCCTACACAAGGACTACATATGGAGTTCGCTCACCCCTAACAGCAGACCTGGCTCTGCTGACTCTTTAAGTTGTGCTTAACTAATCAGTCCTTGTCTTCTACCTCCTGTCTTCTCAACTGGATTTCTTCTTAGTAATAAACTCTTTGTCTCATCAGAGCCTAAATTGTTCATTGTTCTTACACCTTTGAATAATGTTTCAAGTCTTTGATTTGCTAGAGGGAAAGTTGTATTTTGAGAAGATGGATTTCATGCATAACAGACTGAGGCTAGGAAATTGGTTTTATTTTTAAAAATGGTTTCTTCACTATTATATAAGTTTTGAATACAAAGGAGATGTGTTTACACAGATTCTTCAAATTCTTGCCAGGACATCATCAGACACACTTCTTGCAATTCTCTCCTCTATTATTGTTCTCACGGTTCTTTTTTTTTTTTTTTTTTTGTTTTTTGTATTAGAAATTGAACCCAGGGATGCTAGCCACATCCTTAGCTCTTTTATATATATATTTTTTAGAGTCAGGGTCTCACTAAGTTGCTGAGGTTGGCTTTGAACTTGCAATCCTCCTGCCTCAGCCTCCTGAGCCACTGGGTCACAAGTATGTGTCACCATCCTCGGTCCACTGTTATTTCTCTGCTTCTCCTTCTTCCGTGTGACCTGCTCCTGCTCCTTTTCTTCCCTACCTCCATCTTCTCGGCTGTGACGATCTCCCCATTCCTGCCCTGTGAGAGCTGGTGCCCCTGGAATTCCTTCCTTACCCTCCTCTCTCCCAGGGTGATGGCACTCTTCCCACATACTGGTCCAACACTCCTGTGACTTCCACTTCTTTCTCTCCAGCTCTCACCTCTTTCTGGGGCTCCTTGAATAGTGCCAGTTGGATTCTTTTTGTCTTGAAATTAAATTTGTCTTAGAAAAATATTTGCTTTTCCTCTCCACTACCTTCACCTCAGTCCAGGGATTCACTGCTGATCCAGGATTTCTAGCACAGTCTCCAAGGCTTCCTGCTCACTCAGTTCTCACATCCCATTAAACTGAAGCCCTAGCAATTGTCCTTAGGAACTTTCCAAATCTGTGTCTTCCTCTCTGTGTCCATTAGCCCTACCTGAATTTGACTCATCACATTTTTTTTTCTCTAGGAAAACCCCACTGGGTCTTCCTCCCCTCGACCTCCTTCCTTTCCAATTTGTCCTCCAGACCCTGGTCCATTTCATTGCAATTTTATCGGGCAGAGTCTGCTAGGATAGTTGTCCTCTCTGTGAACAAATGAGTGGAGTTAGGGAGCCCTAGAACCAGTAGATGGCTGGGACAGGTCCCTATGCACCTTCAATTGCATCTCCCTGACCCTGCCTGGGCAGGCTGGGAGAGAGTGTAGCCTTCATCCTCACTGATTCAGGTGTGGCAGGAGGTGACAAGAAAGCCTCCTTGGATTTTCCTCATTTCCTCTATAAACTCCTACTCAGAAGAAAAAAAATATAATTTTTAGATCCAGTTTCAGCATTAGAACTTTAAAAAATCTTTAACTGAGGAAACTTTTGAACATATATCAAAATTTAATTTAAAAGAATAAAAAGGTATAAATAAACCCCAATGAGCCTACCACCACTCAGCTTTGACAATTTTTTAACTCATGGTCCGTCTTGTTTTCTCTCTACTCTGTTTAATTTTCCTCTTCCACCTTGGGGTATTTGAAAGAAAATCAAAATGAAGGTGTTGGGGTTTAACCAGGCTAAAGCAGCAGGAGTATGCCCCTCCTGAGCCACTCTCAAGTACTCAGGTGTGTGTCTCTTCTCAGCACCTCCCTGTTTGGTGGCTCTTGGAGGCAGGGCTCTGCAAGGGACCCTGGGACTCAGGCTGTGGTGATTATGGCTCATGACTCTCTACTCCACTGCTATTCCCTGGTGATACCACCTGCTCTTCCTAGGAGTTTAGAGAAGGAATAGGGGACCACAGGGCCAGGTTCTCTGCTTTAGGCCAAGTTCCCCACCCAAGCCCTAACCTGCCCTCTGCTGGACAGAGCTGGGACAGCTAGGAACACGCTACTTAATCCCTCAAGAAATCTCACCATTAGAGTGCTCATCAGACTTCCTTCCCCACTGTTATGGTTTAGGTATGAGATGTCCCCCAAGAACCCATGTGTGAAACAATGCAAGAGAGTTTAAAGGTGAATTGCTTCGATTTTGAGAGCCTTAACCTTATCAGTGCATTAATCCCCTAATAGGGATTAACTGAGTAGTTTATAGACAGGTAGGGTATGACGGGAGAAGCTGGGTTTTGGGGGCATGCCTTTGGGGTATATATTTTGTCCCTGGTGAGGAACTCTACTTTTTGGTGGCCATGACCTGAGCTGCTTTCCTCCACCATACTCTACCACCAGGATGTTCTGCATCACCCCAGGCTCCAAGGAATGGAGTCCTCCCTCTGTGGACTGAGACCTCTGAAACTGTGAGTCCCAAAATAAACTCTTCACTCATTGTTCTTGTCAAGCCTTTTGGTCACAGTGGTGAAAAAGCTAACTAAAACACTTGCCCATGTTAGGATCTAGCCCTGAGCTTCATGAGGGGCCTAGGGACAAATATAAGAAAAGGGAAGAACCCATCTTCTTCAGTAGAAAATACACCATCCAGGTTCCCAGGAACCTGGTGGAAGGACCCAGCATTAGTTTGGGGCAGGAACAGGGTGATAAGCTATCAGTGTCACAGCCAGGGATATTATTGCATCTAGACTTCTGGAAGAAAGGGTATCAGGCCAGAAACTGAAGTGAACAGTTCATTTATCCAGGGCCTCAATGTAGCCTTTTTTGTGATCAAAAACATTTGCAGGGCTCTGGGCTCAAGATACAAATTTGCATATTGCTTTACATAAGTCAGCATATGGAGTTCGCTCACCCCTAACACCAAGAAAGGGAAATTAAATTCAATTAGATTAATTAGTGCAACTGATTGCAAATTGTTTTCAGACCTAATATTAAGGGTGCTGCACGCAGGAAATACAGAATAGATTTTTTAATTGGGAAAAGAGAGAAGATAGGAGGGAGGGAGCTTGGGCAGCCCAGCAGAGTTTGCGAGAGAGAAGTCAGGGAGGCAGGTAGAGAGGGTGGGATGGAACTCTCAAACTTCACGTGTTTGTCATATGGGGGATGGAACCCAGGGCCTTGTGCACACTAGGTTAACACTCTACCACTGGCTAGATCCCTAGCCCCAGGCTCATGCACTTCTGTAGGATATTTTCATTCCTGTTCCAATATACAAATAGCTGCTTGACAGAGGCTGATCTTCCTTGAAGATAACGAAGCTTAGGTTTAGGGACACTAAGCATCAATCTTTTCTAACCTCAATGCTCAATTTTGCATTTGTAATTTCTTTTTTTCTTTTTTATTTTTGGTACTGGAGATTGAACTCAGGGGCACTTGACCACTGAGCCACATCCCCAACCCTATTTTGTGTTTTATGTAGAGACAGGTCTCACTGAGCTGCTTAGCACCTCATCATGCTAAGGCTGGCTTTGAACTCGCGATTCTCCTGTCTCAGCCTCCCTAAGTGCTGGGATTACAGGCGTGCGCCACTGCGCCTGGCTTTGCTTTTGTAATTTCTATGAGTCCCTCCATTGCCCAGGCTTCATATCCCTATAAACCTACACTTGTCCTGCGACTCTCCTATCACGCCCTCTCGTCTTTCCCTCATCCTCTTCTTTTGCTGCTTTGATTCTCTGTCTCATCTCTTAGAATTCAGAAAGGGTTTAAGGGAAGAGAAATCTTTGAGGTGCGTGTTGGGGCAGGCCCTCCTTCACCAGCCCAGTAGAACTGTAGTCCATGAGTTCAGGCCTGACAGTAGTCAGGCACATTTTGAAGCCTCCAGCTTAGACCCCAGGTCAAGAGTTAAGGAACCCCCTTTTATCAGGCGTCGGCCCTGGGCTCAGGGGACCCACCTGGGGGCCTGCTGTGGTGCTCAGTTCACAAGGAGAATGTTCACTTGCCTTCTATCTTAAATGAAACTCTGAGGGTCTGTGTTGAGAGAAGACCTCCATCAAGAGGCCCAGCTCACTTGTACCCTTGACATCCTGCAATCATTGGCTCTGTCCTCTTGACTCACAGTCCTCCTTGATGTTCTTCACCCAACTGGGTAGATGACTAGAACTGTGAGACTACAGGCCCTAAAGACTTTAGCTGCCTGACCTCTTCTCTGTGTGGTCCCAGCTACACCACTTTCCTAAGGGCATATGTCCTGGAAGTCTCTAAGTGCCAAGGACTGACTCGCTTCAGTTTGGATAAAAAGAGATTCATCTTGCCAGGCATGGTGTCATATACCTATCATCACAGCAACTTGGGAGGCCAAGGCAGGAGGATCACAAGTCTAAGACCAGCCTCAGAAACTTAGTGAGAACTGTCTCAAAAACTAAAAAGGGTTGAGATGTAGCTCAGTGGTTAAGAACCCTTGGATTCAATCCCTGGTACAAAAATAAGGGAGAGGGGAGGGTCATTCACTTCTTGGTTTTGCTTTTCAGGTCTGGCCTCCTGTGCTGAGAGAGCAGAGGCCAGGGCACTCTCCAGGGAGGCAGAAGCCTGGCCCTGGAGCCTCTGCTCTACTTCTTTCTAATATACTTTCTAGATGACAATTTATAGCCAGGTTTTCAGAAGGCGCTGCATGCAGTGAGTGGTGCAGGGACCCCTGATGGCTCAGCAGTGTCCTGGAGCTCCTCCATCTGACTCAGGTTAAGAGAATTCATTCATTTTATCCATTAACTCAACAAACACCATCTCACATGGGTCAGACCCTGTGCTGGTGAAAGATGATTCAGAGGTAGAATCATAGAGCCTAGCAAGGGAGTTCAAACCAGTCCAGAAATAACCATAATGCAAAACTGAATAGAAAAATCTTTCAAGAGATACACAAACAGGTTTTCAGAAAAAGGGAGAATGTATCTGATTGGATAATCAAGAAAGACTTTGAGAAGGAAGCCGCACAAACTGGCCATTCCAGATAGAGTAAGATGGCAGCCGGTGGGGGAGGGCCCAATATGGAACAACCAGAAGCAGGACCTCTCCAAAACAACCTGGGTGGGCATCACCATGGAAATGAACAGCATACAGCTTGGCTGGTGCTTTAGAGTTTGGAAGGGAAAGTAGTGGATGAATACAAAGGGATTTGTGGACTGAAAACTGGCTGGGGGTAGGCAGGAGGAAAGGCTGGCCTTAGGAAGGAAGTGGAGGGAGAGCAGGAATAGGGGAGGGAGGTGTCAAAGGCATCTTTTATTTTTCATAAAGTCCTTTTTTCCCCTGACTCTCCCAGCTGATAGCGAGGAGAAAAGTGGGAAGATCCCAACTCACTGTGATATCGCCGGTTACCAGTGACGAGTTCTGCTCCTCCACATGGTGAAGTTTGAACATTAGAGAAGCGCACCGAGGCAAGCATATCAAGCAGGGTTTATTTAAAAAAGGGTAACATAGATTTCTCCTGGTGTAAGGACCAGACTAAAGCCATTTTGTGACTCTAGGCCTCCTGTCCAGAGCCCTAGGTTCCCCACCCAGTTACTGGAAGTTGCAACACAATCAATGGCACCCCTCCCTGGTGCCAAAAAGTGGTTCTGCAACTTGAGTCAGCTAATCAGAAGGCCAGGCAATGAGCTCACTGTAGCCAGACCTATCAATAACCTAAAGGTCAACTGGGCCCATGGTAGCCAGACCTATCAGTCTAAAGGTCCACTGACCACCCAGTGACTTCACCCATCCCCATCCAATCCTACTGCTGTTCCCCCTGCGCGCGCTTTCCCTTACCCAATCATGTAATGCTAAGGCATGTACTCCCCTGCTTGCGATTGTAACCCATAAAAATCCCTGCTTCCCTAGACTCGGGGCCGCCCTTCCTAACCCGCTGTGTCGGTGTGGGTTGGCGGACCCTGCTTGAGCTTGAATTAAAGACCCTTTTGTGATTACATCGGAATCGGACTCCTGGTGGTCTCTGGTGGTCTTGAGTCTGGGCATTACACTGGGAGGGAGAAGGGGGCCATAGCTGGTATCCTGGTACCCCCAGAAGTACACGTGTTTTGCCTTTTGTTCTCCTGCTCTCTTCCCCTTATCTCTCTTCTTCCTGTGTATGTGACTAGGCTCAGGACATTTGGTGGGATGGCCAAAAGGTGAAAAAGCACTTGGATAGGGGGAAAGGCCCAGGTGTAATTAACAACTCCTTGGGGCAGGTTACCGTAGCAACCGTTTGGAGCAAGGGTGATTAGAGTGGAGGAAGGGCTCTGGAGGCATCAGCATTTCAATACTTCTCCAAATGGCCTCCCTGATCTGACCTGACTTAATTTACCTATCTACACTGACTGCCTGTCTAATTCTGGCTTCAACTGTCCCCACAACTTGGCTCTGCTCAGTTCCAGGCCAAAGTTTCCACGACTGTTTCAGGCTGGACACTCAACCCTAGCTAGTAATGAGGGGTTCCCCCTCAGAATTCCTCAGCTGGGCCTTGTAGGGTCTGAACACACCTCCCGGAGCATCCGAGCAGGAGAACTGGCTCTCCATCATTTCACAGGGGCTGCTCTGTGAAATGATGAGCACACTCCTGACATTGCTAAATGGGCGTCTACTTCTAATAAACCCCATGCTGGTGGGTGCAGCACGAGAGGTAATCATCGCTCTTCCTGGTTCGCTCAAACTGCAGTCAGGATTATAAAGATGCATGAATCAGAGATGGCAGCCTGCAACAAAAGCTTTACCTCCAGCTGTTTTGTTCATTTTCTAAACAACAACAGAACATTCCCTCCCTCTCCACCCCTCCCTCTTGTTCTTTTGTGCTTGAGATTCATTATCAGCCAAATGCATTGGTCTAAGCCTCTAGGCTTACACAACAACTTGAGAGAGGGAGTCCAGAAATGCTTGAATCACTGGAAGCTGTCCTATGTCCTCTGGTCACTGGCATTTGCTCACTTGGAGCAGCTGCTAGTAACTTCCCACCTGGAAAAGTGATCTCTGGTTCCTCTTTACCCAGTAGGAAACAGTCCATCTCCTTGTTCCTGACCCACTCCCAGGGCAAAACCTGCTCTAAGAGCCCTGGTCCTGTATGCTGAGGTCAGCACCATGTCACCCTTACACTGAATAGCAGGGCTGCTGCTAAGTCCTGAACTTGATACCTTTTGTTTATGCATGTACCTGGGAGCCCATCTCGCTCTCTGCCTGATGCCATGGTTATTCTAAGGTTCTAATTTATACTTTTATTTAGACTGATGTGAAATTTACATAACATAAAATTGACCACTGAAAAGTAAGCAATTCAGTGGCATTTATACATTCATAATGTTGTATAACCATCACCTCTACTTTTGTGTTAGTCAGTTTTTTGTTACTGTACCAAATACCTAAGATAAATTTAAAGAAAGGAAAAGGTTATTTTGGTTCACAGTTTGGGAAGTTTCCTGTCGGTGACTGATTAGCCTTATTGTTTCAGGCCTGTTATCACATAACATATCACGACAGGAGTGCACGTGGAGGAGGCCTGTTCACCTCATGGCCAGGATGTGGAAAGAAAAAAGAGGAAGATGAAAGGGATGGAATACCAATATCCCCTTCAAGGGCATGGCCTTAGTAACCTAACTTCCTCCCTCTAGGCCCCGCCTTTTAAAGGTTCTAATACCCCCAAATAGTTCCACAGGCTGGTGCCTTTAACACATGGGCTTTGGGGGAACATTTTAAGAGCTAAACTATAGCAATCTTGTTCCATAACATTTTCATTTCCTGAAAAGGAAATTCCTCACCTAGTAAGCAGTTACTTTCCATTTCTTCCTCCCCTACCCTCTGGCTGTCACCAGTCTGCTTTCTGTCGTTACAGATTTACCAATTCTAGATATTCCATCTAAATGGAATTGCACAGTACGAGACCTCTTGTAACTAGCTCCTTTCACTTGCTTAACATTTTCAAGGTTCATCCACATTGTGACCTAGATCAGCACTTCATTCTTTTTTAGGTCTAAATAATTATTCCCTTGTATGTATACACCACAGTCTCTTTATCCATTCATCTGTTGATTGCTCTTTGGATTGTTTCCACTTTTGGCTCCTGCGAGTAATGATGCTATGAATGTACATTCATTCATAGTATATTCATTCACGTATTTGTTTAAGTAGCTCTTTTTCTTTATTTTTCTCAAAAGTTGCATTTTAATACATGTTATCAAACATAACAAAAAAAACCAAATTTTCAGAAGCTGTACACACTATTCATTGAAAACATTTGTTGAGGCAAATAGAAAAAAATTGTTACAATCATAATTTTTCTAACTTTGCACAAAATTATAAGCAGATTACATTCTTCATATTAAACATCTTTATATGCACTTTCAATGAACAGTATATATATATATTTATATATATATTTTATCAACCATCTTTACTATACCCATTCCTCTTTCCTGCCTCCTGCCTCCCCCATGTCGCGTCCAGTGTTTCTCTATTTCTCTTATGTTTTCCATTCCCACCTCCCTTATTCAGCAGCATCCACTAATCAGAGAGACCATTCGGCATTTGGTTTTTTGGGATTGGCTTACTTCACTTAGCATAATGCTTTCCAGTTCCATCCATTTGCCTGCAAATGCCATAATTTTATTCTCTTTTATTGCTGAATAATATTCCATTGTGTATATGTACCACAGTTTCTTTATCCATTC
>PVHX01011477.1:19505-54998 GCA_004024805.1 Geosciurus inauris | reverse complement strand
ATAAGATTTTACATTATTTTTTTCAGGCAGAGTTTAAAATCCAGTGTACATTTTAAACCTGTAGTACATCCCAGTTTGGACTAGACACATTTGAAGAGCTCAGTCTTATATGTGACCAGGGCTTAAGATATGGGATAACAGTTGTAGGGGAGCCCATCTCCTAAGATTTGTAGATTATAGTTTTTCCTCTTTGTATTGCTGCCTTTTCCTAGTTCACTAAGACTTCTAGGTCCTGGGCTGGGGGATGTAGCTCAGTGGTAGAGTGCTTACCCAGCAGGCTGAAGGGTCTGGATTCCATGCCAGCAATATACCCTCACACAAACTTCCAGAGTATAAAAAAAAAAAAAAGTTCACTGACATAACAGACACACAGACCCACACAGATACAGTCATCTGATTCTTGACAAAGGTGCCAAAATACACATTGGAGAAAAGACATTTTTTAAAAATGGTGCTGGGAAAACTGGATATCCATACATAGAAGAATGAGATTAGACCCTTACGTCTTGGCCTGCACAAAAATCAACTCAGAATGGATCAAAGACCTAGGAATTAGACCAGAAACTATGCAACTCCTAGAAGAAAATGCAGGATCAACACTCCAGCATATAGGCACAGACAATGTTTTTCCCAGTAAAACACCTAAAGCTCAAGAAATAATACCAGAAGTTAATAAGTGGGAGGGCATCAAATTAAAAAGCTTCTGCACAGAAAAGGAAACAATATGGAGAGAGAATCTACACAATGGGAGAAAATCATTGCTAGCTACTCTTCTGACAGAGGATTAATGTCTGGAATATATAAAGAACTTAAAAAACAACAACAAAACCTCAACATCCCTTCCAAAAAAATAACACAATGAGGTCTGGGGATATAGCTCAGTTGGTAGAATATTTGCCTAGCATGCACAAGGCCCTGGGTTCAATCCCTAGTACCACAAGATGATGACAATAATAGTAATAATAATAACAACAACAACCCAATGAATAAATGGTCAAATGAATTAAACAGACTCTTCTCAAGAAGAACTATAAATTTCCAACAAATATATGAAAAAATGTTCAACATCATTAGCAATTGGGGAAATTCAAAATCACCACCATAGATTTAATCTCACTCCAGTCAGAATGGTAGCTGTTTCATTCAAGTTTTTTGCCACTGTTACAAAAAAGACCTGACAAGAACAATTAAAAAGAGGAAGAGTTTATTTGGGGCTTATGGTTTCAGAGGTCTCAGTCCATAGAAGGCTGGCTTCATTCCTCAGGGCTCCAGGTAAAGTAGAACATCAGGGAAGAAGAGTGTGGTAGAGAAAAGCAGCTGGGAACATGGCACCAAGAAGCAGAGAGCTGTCCACTCCACAACAAAATATAAGCCCACAGGCACTCCCCAGGGATCCACCTCCTCCAGCCATACCCTACCTGCTTTCAGTCACTACTTAGTTAATCCCTATGAGGGGATTAATTCACTGATTGGGTTAAGGCTCTCATAACCCAAGCATTTCACCTCTAAACCTTCTTGCATTGTCTCACACATGAGCTTTTGGGGACACCACATATCTAAACAGTAACAGTAGCCATCAAGAATACAAACAAGCCGGGCGCGGTGGCTCAAGCCTGTAATCCCAGCACTTAGGGAGGCTGAGACAGGAGAATCACAAGTTCAAAGCCAGCCTCAGCAACAGCGAGGCACTAAGCAACTCAGTGAGACCCTGTCTCTATATAAAACACAAAAAAATAGGGCTGGGGATGTGGCTCAGTGGTCGAGTGCTCCTGAGTTCAATTCCCAGTACCACAAAAAAAAAAAAAAAAAAAAGACTAGGAATGGAATCACCAAATGACCCAGCTGTGCCTCTCTGTGGTATATATCCTGAAGAATTAGTCATCCTACTATAGTGATACATGCATGCCCATGTTTATAGCAGCACAATTCACAATTTCCAAACTATAGAACCAGCATAGGTGTCCATCAACAGATGAATGGATAAAGAAAACATTTTTTATTCAGTCATAAATAAAAATTAAATTGTTATTTGCAGGAAAATAACTCAAATGCAAAAGGTCAACGGCTTTATGCTCTCATGTGGAAAAGAAAGGAAAAGAAAGATGAGGTTAACCTCTTGAAAATCAAAGGGAGATTAGTAGAGTAGAAGAAAGGGACCAGGAGGTGGGTGGAATTGAGGAAAAGGGGAAATATTGGATAGGAATACTGGCCAAATTATATTATATTATGTGCATGTATGAATATGTAACAACAAATTCAATTATTATGTATAACTATAATGCATCAATAAAAATGTGGGAAAGTTTTTTTAAAAAGGTTCAAAGAAACACACGATCGTCAAGGATTAACTTGCATACTTACCTTTCAGGTGCAGTGGAGCTGTCTGTAGTCTGGGTTATTTGGAGGCTGAGGGAGGAGGATCATTTGAATTCAGTTTCAGGAGAGCCGGGGCAATGCCGTAAAACCTTGTCTCAAAACAAACAAAAAATTCCTCAGCTGTTATTAAAGATGAATACCATCTTCAATGGGCAGATTTACCATAAAGAGGGATTCAAGAGACAGTAGAATACAGTAGTTGGAAGTGTGGCCCTGCTATTAACTGTCTATGGGATACTGGACAAATTACATACTCTGACTCAATTCCTTCATCTATAAAATGGGAATTCTTTGTGTGTATGCGTGTGTGTGTGTGTGTGTACCAGCGACTAAATCCAGGGGCACTTAAACCACTGAACCACATCCCCAGCCCCATTTTTTTGGTACTGAGGATTGAACTCAGGGGTACTCGACCACTGAGCCACATCCCCAGCCTTATTTTTTGTTTTGTTTAGAGACAGGGTCTCACTGAGTTGCTTAGCGCCTCGCCGTTGGTGAGGCTGGCTTTGAACTCGCGATTCTCCAGTCTCAGCCTCCTAAAGTGTTGGGATTACAGGCGTGCGCCACTGCACCTGGCTCCTTTTCATTTTTTGAGACAGGATCTAACTAAATTGCTTAGGGCCTCCCTAAATTGCCGAGGTTGGACTTGAATTTGCCGTCTCCCTGCCTCAGCCTCCCAAATCTCTGGTTTTACAGGTGTGTGCCCCCATGCTTTTTCAACTTTCCATTCTAGCCGGTATGATGGCTCACAATTGTAATCCCAGTGGCTCGGGAGGCTGAGACAGGAGGATAGCAAGTTCAAAGCCAGCCTCAGCAATTTAGCAAGGCCCTAAGCAACTTGGAGAGACCCTATCTCAAAATTAAAATAATAAATAAAAAGGGTTGGGGATGTGGCTCAGTGGTTAAATGCCCCTGGGTTCAATCCCGGGTACCAAAAACAAAAAAAACAACTTTCACTTCTAGACTCCCAGGCCGGCTCAGTCAGAAGAGGCAGGAGGTAACCAAGAGGTCACTAAGGGAAACACCAGGAGATACCTTCTAAGGCCTGGTTATGGAGACAACTTTTCCGATAGGGCGTGAGGGCCCTCGGCTGGAAGTAGGACGTTGGACTTCTAGACCCTCCAGCTACCTGCGGTGTCCTCCCGAAGTGAGGATACCAAGACCTATAGTAGGCCCGATGCGTGACGTCCCTGCAGCTTGGCGCCGGCGGTGAGGGATCGGTCAGTAGGCAACTGCAGAGTGGGAGGGGGCTGGGAAGGGCGTGACCAACGCCGGCTCCGCCCACCGGGCTCGAGCCCCAGGCGGACCCACATCTTGACGCACTGCGGCCCCCGCAGCCAATCCGGAAGCGCGGAGCAGGTTCAAACAAAGACGGCGGGTGAATATGGCGGACTCGACTTGGTCTGGATGGTGATCGATCGGTCTTCTGTTTTGAAGATGTGGCGGGTGAAAAAGTTAAACATCAGCCTGTCGCCTTCGCCCCAGCCGGTGAGCGGGAGAGCTCCCACGGAGAAAGAGCTGTGTCCGGAATACTGAGGCGGGGGCGCTGGCGGTGCTGAGGGTCCTGGAAAGCTGAGTGGAGGCTGGTGCTGGGGAGTGTGTGGAGTTTTTGTTCGCTTGGCCCCTTCAACGAGACTGGGATGGGAACCTGCTCTTATCTCCTTAAAGCTTCTTAGGGAGGGAGAAAAGGGAGGGCTGGCGGAGCCCAGTCTTAACCCAAACTCATTTTCTTTCTTTTTTTTTTTTGCTACTAGGGATTGAACTCAGGGGCACTCGACCACCGAGCCACATCCCCAGCCCTATTTTGTGTTTTATGGAGAGACAGGGTCTCACTGAGTTGCTTAGCGCCTCGCCATTGCTGAGGCTGGCTTTGAACTCGCGATTCTCCTGTCTCAGCCTCCCTAAGTGCTGGGATTACAGGCTTGTGCCACCGCGCCCGGCTCAAACTCATTTTCTTTCTCAGGGAAAACCAGCTACGAGAAGTCCTCTCCGAGAACTTATCCTGCAGCCTGGTGCACTTACCAGTTCAGGAAAAGGGCCCCCTATGTGCTCCTCGCTGACTCCATCACTCTGCAACCTGGGGCTGCAGGTGAGGTTCGCCTGGACAGCTTCTCGACTGGGCTGCTTGCCCAGGCCGAGAGCTCAGAGGAACAGAGGGCCAAGACTGGAACGTAATTAATAACGATAATGAAGTCTTCTGCCTCAGTGACTTCCATTTACAGCTATTCAGGCCGACAGAGAGGTGCCCTAGGGTGGTTAAAGGAAATCCACTGAGAACCTAAACCTCTATTTTAGATGTTTTTATTATCTCCTCCTCCTGCTCCACATTTTCCAAACTACTGAAAAATACTATCACCCTGATTAGTGGTTATCTCTAACATGGGCTCACTTATGGAGAGTCCTGTCTGGTGCAAGAGTTAGGCAGTATCTATTCATTTTAGCAGGTAGTCACAACTCTCCTGGGATCAAGTTATACCATTGGAAGGCTGGATATTTACTCACCTTAAACTATTCCCTTGCAGAGTTGCCCTTACTGAGTTGTACTTTTGTCAAATGTCTTGAGAAAAGAAGCTACATGCAAACTGCCTTTCAGCTGCTGTAAAAATTAGTCAAGGAGCTGGACGCAGTGGTGCAGGCCTGTAATCCAAGCACTTTGGGAGGCTGAGACAGAATCGCCAGTTCAAAGCCAGCCTCAGCAATGGTGAGGTGCTAAGCCGCTCAGTGAGACCCTGTCTCTACATAAAACACAAAATAGGGCTGGAGGTGTGGCTCAGTGGTCGAATACCCCTGAGTTCAATCCCTGGTACCAAAAAAAAAAAAAAAAAAGTTGTCAAAGAAGGAGATTGACCCTTCTATAAGGTTCTTGGAAGAAACTTTTAGAATTTACTTCCTGGAAAAATTGTCTTCCTAAAGAAATTGCTATCCTTTTCTTTTTCTGATAATGAAAACTATTGTTTATCATATATTTCTTCTAGCTCTGGTTTCTAAAAAGCTTCAAGGTCAAATTTGATGATTAGTTTACTGTTACTCTTGAAACATGAAAATTTGCTTCCTCTTTTTTTTTTTTTTTTTTTTTGTACTGGGGATTAAACTCAGGGGCACTCGGCTACTGAGCCACATCCCTAGCCCTATTTTGTGTTTTATTTAGAGACAGGGTCTCACTGAGTTGCTTAGTGCCTTGCCATTGCTGAGGTTGGCTTTGAACTTGCAATTCTCCTGTCTCAGCCTCCCAAAGTGCTGGGGTTACAGGTGTGCGCCACCACACCTGGCTTATTTATTTTGAGACAGGGTCTTGCTAAGTTGCTGAAGCTAGCCTTGAATTTATGATCCTCTTGCCTCAGCTTCCCAAGCCATTGGAATACACACGTATGTCACAGCACCTGACTCCTCTTTTTTTTTTTTTTTGGTACTGGGGATTGAACTCAGGGGCACTAGACCACTGAGCCACATCCCCAGTCCTATTTTGTGTTTTATGTAGAGACAGGGTCTCACTGAGTTGCTTAGCGCCTCGCTATTGCTGAGGCTGGCTTTGAAGTTGTGATTCTCCTGTCTCAGCCTCCCAAAGTGTTAGGATTACAGGCATCTGCCACTGCACCCGGCTTCCTCTTTCTTTTTTGAACATTATTTTTTTCTTTCTTTTCTTTTAGTGCTAGAGATTGAACACATGGCCTTGTGCATGCTAGGCAAATGCTCTACCACTGAGCTATACTCTGTCCCTATTTCATTAATTTTATCTATCTATCTGTACCAACTTTGGATTCTGATAGAGCTTGAGCCTACTGGAAGAAGGAGCAGTGGCACACGTCTGTAGTCCCAGCACTTTGGGAGGTTGAGACAGGAGAATCGGGAGTTCAAAGCCAGCCTCAGCAATGGCGAGGCGCTAAGCAACTCAGTGAGACCCTGTCTCTACATAAAACACAAAAAAATAGGGCTAGGAATGTGGTTCAGTGGTCAAGTACCCCTGAGTTCAATCCTCAGTACCAAAAAAATAAATAAAATAAAAATAAAGAGCCAATACCATTCTACCTTTTCCCCTACAAGTGGGCTGGTGTTAGGAATAGAGAAGGGCAAGGTCACATTCAATCTAATGTCTCCCCATGATAATGATAAATATTGTCAGCCTGTTTATATTTTAGTCTGATTCACTTGAAAGGACCAAATTGGTTTTCTAGCTTTTCTTTCCCTGCTGTTTGGTAATATAGTAAGAGGCAATAATTAGTCAATTTCTTACCTAAGCAGAGATAAGAACTCTTTCCTTTTGTTGAGTTCAGATAGTATGCTGCACCCATAATTGTATGTTGGGAACTGAATTGACTGCCTTAATCAACTACTTTTGTTTCCTTTGGCAGGAAGGCAGCAACAACTCATCTCTGTTGAATTTTATTAAAGCCAGCAAGACAGACTCCTCTCCCTCAAAGTGGCTAGAAACTTGTCAGCATGTATCAGACGAACAACCCCTAGATCTAACTCTCCAAAGCATCTCTACCCCCAAAACATCTGAGGAAGCAGTAAACCCAATGAATGACTATGTTGTTAAATCCATGGTCCTTGAACCTTCTCCAGTGGGGCAGCAGCAAGACATTGCACTTGAGGATCTTTCAGATACCATGGCAGAGACAAACAGCTTTCTAAATGAGCCTTTGAGGCCAAGAGATCTGATAAAGGAGGCAGCATCCCGCATGGAAGATAGCTTTTCTGAAGTTGTTACTGCTATGCTTGAGAAACCTACATTGCAGGATTCTCCATCCTGTCTCGTGGAATATCCACCAAATCCCTGTTCTGAGCAACAGCTATACTGCTCCAAGGAAAGCCTGAGGAACAATAGGACTGAAGCTGTTTCTGAAGACTTGGTGTCTTCTGAAAGTAATGCCTTCTTGCCTTCCTCCACATTCTGGCTTTCTCCTTCAACTGCATTGGCAACAGATTGCCCCAACAATCATGTGTGTGCAGGGGAGGAAACTATAGAGCATACAGCTATAGAGGAAAGAGAAATGAGCTTTTCCATACTCCCTGAGGAGGTTGAATTGGGAGATCAAGCACTTGTCTCAAATATGGAAGATGTTCCATCCACATGTCTAACACCAAATCTGATAGAAATGGAGTCCCAGGCAGCTCCAGGCCCAGCAGTAGGAGATGCTGGTCGGATTCTTAGTTCTGATTCAGAGACTTGGATGTCCCCATTGGCCTGGCTAGAAAAAGGTGTAAATACCTCAGTCATGTTAGAAAATCTCCGACAAAGCTTATCACTTCCCTCTGTGCTTCAGGATGCTGCCATTGGTACTACACCTTTCTCTACTTGCTCAGTAGGGACTTGGTTTACTCCTCCAGCACAAGAAAAGAGTATACACAAATCCCAGACAGGCTTGCTGAGCACCAAGGATAATACTTTGGAGACCAAGCACCTTACCCTGTTGGGGTAAGTGTCCTCCCTATCCTTGTGCCTCTGAAGCTCCATTGTCCACCTGCTTCTCACACCCCTTCCCTCCCTTTCTTTTCCTCATGTTCTTTTCTTCCTGCTGCAGCTGTTATCCTCCAGATCTGACTGCCTTGTCTCGACATGACCTGGAAGATAATCTACTGAGCTCTCTTGTCATCCTGGAGGTTCTTTCTAGACAGCTGCAGGACTGGAAGAGCCAGATGGCTGTCCCTCACCCAGAAGCTCGGGACAGTAGCACACAGACTGATGCCTCTCTTAGTGGGGTAAGAAGCTTCCTCCCAAAGCTTGAAGGGTTCTAGTGGGCCCTCTTCCTCAGAATTTAAGCTGATAAGCAGCCAGAGGACAAAGGGGACTTCTTAATCACAAGCTCATTCTTAGTATATATGTAAAAGCTGAGAAACTAGAAAAGCTCTTATTAAAGCAATGGGTACTCAGTGTACCCTGGGGGTTCATCAAGACTTTCCAAGGGAATGCAAACAAGGAAAGTTTGAAAGGAATCAATTTCTAGATCTTCATGGTCCAAAAGTATTCTTAATTTTTTTTCTTTTTCCTTCCCCATTCTCATTTGCCCTTGTCCACTTTACTAAAAAAAAGCATACTTACTTCCTATCCCAGGTCTTACATAGCAGTCAAAGGACAACAGAAAATATTTGTGCATATGTTGAGAAAGCAAATGACTACAATGGTTTTATAACATCATTTCTGCATGTTTTTAACAAAAGTGAAGGAAAACTTTGTTAGCGGATCATTATTATTATTATTATTTTTTGGTACTGGAGATTGAACTCTGGGGTACTCCACCAGCTCTATTTTGTGTTTTATGTAGAGACAGGGTCTCACTGAGTTGCTTAGCACCTCGCCGTTGCTGAGGCTGGCTTTGAACTCGCAATCCACCTGTCTCAGCCTCCCTAAAGTACTGGGATTACAGGATTGCGCCACTGCACCCGGCTCATTAAATATTTTTGATAGAAAGTTCATTAAGAGTTTTGGCATGTATTTCCAAGGGAGTTCCTACAGTTGGGTAACAAGCCCTTAGTTCCTTCTTCCATTTCTACTGGTTGTGATTATTTATGTAAAGATTTCTTAGTGTTTAATTTCTATTAAAATGGAAAATAGCCGGGCGTGGTGGCACATGCTGGCAGAGGCAGGAGGATCATGAGTTCAAAGCCAGCCTCAACAACAATGAGACACTAAGCAATTCAGTGAGACCTTGTCTCTACATAAAACACAAAATAGGGCTAGAGATGTGGCTCAGTGGTTGAGTACCCCTGAGTTTAATCTCCAGTACCAAAAAAAAAGGAAAATAGTCAAGAATTTTTGCTGAACTATGTCTTTTTGTGGGGGAGGTCACCAGGGATTGAACTAAGGCACTCAGCTGTACCTTTTGCTCCAAATCCTGGAAACCATGGTCTCCTCATTCCAGTAGCTGCTCAGTCTCTCTCTTGTGTTATCTTTGTATCCTTTCCTCTTATCCTTGACCTTGTTTCCCATTCCTGAATCTCCCTTGTATCTTCTTCCCCTGAAGCTTGCCAGCTCCCTTTGGAGGCTACTGAAGCAGAACCCAAGAGGGGAAATGACATCACCTTCAGCCATTCCCCATCACCATGCATGTCCTTGCCGCTTGGCTGCCTCCTGCACATTAATCTCATCACCTGCCTGACTGCCCTGCTCTGAGCAGTGTGTGCACCCTATCCAGGGCTTATGGGGTACTCCATGCCTTTCTGTATGGTGCAGTAGTTAATGAACTCCATAGAACCATGAACTCCAAGAGATCTGAAGATAATGCAGTTCTGTCTCCTTAAATTCAGACTGCCATTATGACTCAGCACTGCTGTTCCAGCAGTAGCCATTTTCCAGATTGTGGCTGCCTTTTAGCCATAATGAAGACTCCCTCTTCTCTTAGGATTTGAGTCTTTCTTGGACCCTGCTGTCTTTCAGCTCATACTTATCTAATCTGTGGGGCATCTAAGATGTTTATCTGCACTAAGATAATGGACAGGCAGATAAAGAATAAGCAAATACAAATGACTAATAAATATTAAGAAGGTTTCTGGTTATGGTGGTGTATCACTATAATCCCATCTATTCTGAAGGCTGAGGCCTGGAAGATCTCAATTTCAAAGCTAGCTTGGGCAAATAAGCGAGACCCTGTCTCAAAAAAAAAAAAAAAGGTGGTGTGGGATGCTGGGGATGTGGCTTTGTGGTAGAGCACCCCTGGGTTCCATCCCCAATATTCCCCCCCACTCCCTCCAAAAGGTTAACATTACTGGAAATAAAAGAAATGCAGCCCTGGGTTCAGTCACTAGCACTGCAAAAACAAAATGAAAAAATGTATGTGGAAACAATGAAATGCTGTTTTTTTCTGCCAAAATAGGAAAGAATTAAGTAAATAATGCTGGTAAATACCGTCCTTGTGTCTGTAGGGTATAAACTAGTTCATCTTTTTTTGAAGGCAATTTAAGGAAGATCCTTAAAACTGCTCAAATTTTTTGACCTAGTAACTCCACTTCTGGGGATAGAGCCTAAGGGGGAAAAGTTCTGCATAACAATGACAATGTCTTTTTTTTAATAATGAAAAAGAAAAAAGAGAATAGTACATCCATAAGATGGAATATTCTGTAGTCATTAAAAAGGATAGTTAGGCTAGGCACTGTGGTACACACCTATAATCCCAGTAACTTTGGAGGCTGAGGCTAGTTCAAGGTTAGTCTGGGCAATTTAGGGAGACCTTGTCTCAAAATTAAAACTAAAAAGGGCTGGGGATGTGACTCAGCATAGAGTTCTCCCTGGGTTAAATCCCCAGTACCAAAAAATTAAAGTATATGAGAGGGGCTGGGATTGTGGCTCTGTGGTAGAGCGCTTGTCTTGCATGCGTGAGGCACTGGGTTCGATCCTCAGCACCACATAAAAATAAAGATATTGTGTCCATCTACAACTAAAAAAAAAATTAAAAAAAAGAATATGAGAGGATATATGTCACCTCTCATGGATATATTACACCATTTTATATGATGGACTTGAACTTTTTTGGGGGGTGAGGATACTGGGGATTGAACTCAGGGCCACATCCCCAGCCCTTTTTAAAAATTAATTAATTTATTTATTGGTACTGAGGATTGAACTCAGGGATACTTGACCACTGTACTACACCCCCAGCCCTATTTTGTGTTTTATGAAAAGAGATAGGATCTGGCTAAGTTGCTAGGGGCCTTGCCTGGCCTAGTTGTGGTCTTTCTTAAGCATTATTGTATTTCATCAAATGCAAAACACTATAAGTATTCAGATGTATTCCCTACGGGTGAGGCAACCCCAGCTACTCTGGAAGCTGAGGCAGGAGGTTCACAAATTCAAGGCTGGCTGGGCAACTTTGTGAGACCCTGTTCCAAAATAAAAAATGAAAAGCACTGGGGATATAGTTCAATGGTAGAATGCTTGCCTAGCATGCATGAAGACCTGGGTTTAATCTCTAGCACTGGGGGGAAAAAAGAATTCTTACCTACCCCTGGTCTGGGTGGCTTCATCTAGTTTTTGGTTTTTGTTTGTTTTTATTTTTATATTTGGTTGTAGATGGACACAATACCTTTATTTATTTATTTTTATGTGGTGCTGAGAATTGAACCCAGTGCCTCATGCATGCTAGGCAAGCACTCTACCACTGAGCCACATCCTCAGCTCCAGCTTCATCTAGTTTTGAGCCTTACTCCTGTTTCTGATAGAAAAGGCTCCTGTAACTCATGGAGCAGTGAAGGTTAGGGGGAAGGGATGAGAAGCTGCAGGCACATGTTGTCTAACTAAAAGGAGCAACTCCATTTCTCTGGCTAGGTAACTAAGAAACCTCAACATCTTCAGGAGAACGAAGCCATTAGACAGTCCTTACAGCAGGCAAGGAATGTCATGGTAAGTATTGGTTGACCTTATATCACTGCTGGGGTCTCCTGCAAGATCAAAAATGGAGAATCCTGAGGCGCTTAGTAGATAGTGATACTTAGCTATTGTAGTGAAAAGAGGTTCCCAAACCTTTGGGGAAAAAAATGACTTCTACCTATTAGGAGCCTGGAATTGAAGTCAGTGACTTTCCTCTATAGTACCCCTGCTTTCTCCTTAGTGACTATTTGATCTAGCCTTGCCATCTTTCCCTCCATAGCAATCATGGGTACTGGTGTCTAAAGAGCTGATATCTTTGCTACACCTGTCCCTGTTGCACATAGAAGAAGATAAAACAACTCTGAGTCAAGAGGTAAGCAACACAAAGAAGAAAGCAGAGGCTTCTTGGGGGACTCAAAGCCAAAAAAAGGAACCAGACATGATATCTGATTCTTATCCTATAGTCTCGGCATGCAGAAACCTTGGTTTCCTGCTGTTTTGATGTATTAAAGAAATTGAGGGCGAAGCTCCAGAGCCTCAAAACAGAAATGGAGGGGGCAAGGCACAGAGAGGAAATGGCCCTCAGAGGCAAGGATGCGGTAAGGGATTCCCGGATATGGGAGGTCTCCACTTCAAGGTTCCTGTAGGAATGTACTTAAGACAAGATGAGTGGCTTAAGAACTGCCTGTCCTAGCCGGGCGCGATGGCTCAAGCCTGTAATCCCAGCACTTAGGGAGGCTGAGACAGGAGAATCGTGAGTTCAAAGCCAGCCTCAGTAATGGCGAGGTGCTAAGCAACTCAGTGAGACCCTGTCTCTACATAAAAAACACAAAATAGGGCTGGGGATGTGGCTCAGTGGTCGAGTACCCCTGAGTTCAATCCCCAGTACCAAAAAAAAAAGAACTGCCTGTCCTGCCGGGCGCAGTGGCACACTCCTATAATCCTAGCACTTTGGGAAGCTGAGACAGGAGAATCACAAGTTCAAAAGCCAGCCTCAGCAATGGTGAGATGCTAAGCAACTCAGTGAGACCCTGTCTCTAAATAAAACACAAAATAGGGCTGAGGATGTGGCTCAGTGGTTGAGTGCCCTGAGTTCAATCCTCGGTACCAAAAAAAACCAAAAAACCTGCCTGTCCTGGGGAGTTAAGAACTGAACTATTGGTGTATTGAATGGTTATTTTTTTTGTGTCATTTCCCATTACTACAGAATGTGTCCTTGCAACCTCTTTCCTAAACAGGCAGAGACAGTGCTGGAGGCTTTCTGTGCACATGCCAGCCAGCGTATCAGCCAGCTGGAACAGAATTTGACATCCATGCAGGAATTCAGAGGCCTTCTGCAGGTGGCCCAGACCCAGCTGGTAAAATTTAAGGACATTTTCTTTTCTGGGGTCTATGCTGACACACTGGGAAGACGGCTACATCCTTGCTTTTAGCTGCGTCCATAGGTAATCTTTCCTGTTTAGGTAGGGCTTCATACCGAGCAAAAGGAGTTAGTTCAGCAGACAGAGAATCTGACTTCTATCTTGCAACAGGACTGGACATCCATGCAACTGGATGTGAGTATTTGGGACCATCATAACCATTCCTTACGTTCAGTCAAATCTGTTAGAAACCTTGCCTCAGGTGTGCTCTTCTGGCCTGTTTACTTTCCTTGGTAGTATGCAACGTGGACAGCTTTGCTGAGTCAGTCTCGACAACTCACAGAGAAACTCACAGCTAAGAGCCGGCAGGCCCTGCAGGAACGTGATGTTGCAATTGAAGAGAAGCAGCAGGTACAAATGGGGACTACTTAGGCCTGGTTTCTCCCCCTTTCTTTTTTTTTTTTTAATATTTTTTTAGTTGTAGATGGACACAATGTCTTTATTTGATTGCTTTGTATGTGGTGCTGAGAATCGAACCCAGGGCCTCACGCATGCGAGGCAAGCGCTCTACCGCTGACCTACAGCCCCAGCCCTGGTTTCTCCCCCTTTCTAATGTGTGATATCATTATCCTCTTTACGCTGGTCTTTTTGCCACCCTGGGTTTAGAGACAAATCAAGTCACTTGACTATAAGATGGCTTGGCTCAGTTTTTTCCTTTGCTCTTCAGCACCTCCTTTACTTCAGCAATTTTTCTCCTATCTTTACTTTTCCCTAAGGATCAACTTTATTTTCTGCAATGTTACTGACCAGGATTAAGATATTTTGCTTGTCTTGAAAGCCAGTCTTGTCCAGAAAGAGAAGCTTCTCTAATGCCTTGGGTTCTTGACTTAGGAGGAGTTACAGGAGGAAAACTCTTTTCTTCTTAGGTTTCCAGGGAGCTGGAACAAGTCTCTAACCACTTAGAGGACTATAAAGGCCAAGTAGAGCAACTGAAGTTGGAAAATAGTCGCCTAGCAACAGGTATGTGTGTGTAGATGTGCAAATAGTTGAAACTACTAAGGCTTAGAGTGTGGCAATAGAGCAGGAAAGTACTCTGAAAGTACTTTGGAGCAGAAATGTGGAGAGTTTCTGACCTGGTGACTGGATGGTATTATTAGGATACTTTTGATCTAGATCTCCGGGCTCAGCTGCAGATTCTGGCCAACATGGACAGCCAGCTAAAAGAGCTTCAGAGTCAGCATGCCCATTGTGCCCAGGACCTGGCCACAAAGGATGAGTTGCTCTGTCAACTTACCCAGAACAATGAAGAGCAGGCTGCTCAGTGAGTTCCTATCTGGTATTGTAGCAGTAGGCACTCAGCATTTTGGATTAAACAGGATCTAACATAAGATCTCTGACAGATGGCAAAAAGAAGAGATGGCACTAAAACACATGCAGGCAGAATTGCAACAACAGCAGGCTGTGCTGGTCAAGGAGGTACAGGACCTGAAAGAGACCCTGGAGGTAAGGAATTCAGCTTTGGGCAAGGGAGCTAGTAGACCTCAGGAGTATGATTCTTGCCTGATGATCTTGAGGTGAGGTTCAAGATTGTGGAATGGAAAAAGCCTCTGTCCCCAGGGCTCTAAAATTCCTCACTTGGACTCATTTTTTTCCCCTCCATCTCCCACTCCTTTCCTTCTTTCCTTCTTCCCTTCCGTCTTTCAAGTTTGCAGACCAAGAGAATCAGGTTGCCCACCTCGAATTGGGTCAGGTTGAGTGTCAGTTGAAAACCACGCTGGAAGTGCTCCGGGAACGCAGCCTGCAGTGTGAGAATCTCAAGGACACTGTAGAGAACCTAAAGTAAGAGCTCTACCTGTCCATATCCCTTGCCCCAACCCTCCACTACATTTTACTCTTTTCCAGGAACACTTCTAGAAGCCAGAATCTCTAAGAAGAGAATTGTGACAGTGTCAAGCCTCTTGTTCTCTCCTTGAATGCAGGGGATTTAGGAGGTGTTCAGAGAAGGTAACCTGATCTTTGGTCATCCTCCCTGTTCCTTATTTTAGGGCTGACCTGGCCAGCACCATAGCAAAGAATCAGGAACAAGATGTAGAGAAGACACACCAGTATTCCCAAGAGCTAGGAGTGCTGGCTGAGCAACTACAGATCCTGACTTCCTTCTTGAAGTCAAAGCTAAAGGAGAAGGTAGGATACTGAGATTCCCTCTCTGCTTTTCCTATTTGTATTTTTATTATATAGTATAGTGTTCCTAAAACCCTATTCTCCCATTTCTGTGATCTTCAATGACTTTTTTTTTTTTGTGGTGCTGGAGATTGAACCCAGGGCCTTGTGCATACGAGGCAAGCACTCTACCAACTGAACTATATCCCCAGCCCTTCAATGACATTTAATTACCTATAGAACCTCTTCAGCTTGTCACTCAAACCTTCATTTGTCTCCTACGTCTCTATTATGAACCCTTTACTCCAACTAGGCTCCTTGTCCACAGTGCACACGTTCCATCTCCATTCACACCTGATCTTGGGCTGCTCCCATATCAATTCTATTTTCAAACTGGAAATTCCTTTTCCTTCTCTATTAAAATCCTTGCTAGTTTGCCTTTGAAAGGTTCCCAAATCACATGGACTGAGCAGTCTCTTCTTTTTTTTGCATTCTTCAGTCATTTATTCTCCTTTTGCATTGAATGAATTTTCCTTGGATATCTGGTTTTTTCAACTAGACAACGTTTAAAGAAAGCAGAAATTTAGCATTTCTTTTTTGGATTCCCCACAGTGCACACTAAATAAATGGTTACTATCTTTCAGAATATAGAGTTAATTAGCTTGTTCAATATTTAAAGGTCTAGGGCTGGGGTATGTAACTCACTGATAGATGGCTTGCCTAGCATGTGCAAGGCCTTGGGTTAATCCCCAGTACCAAAAAAAAAAAAAGAGAGAGAGAGAGAGAAACAGAAAAAGTAGGTACAACCAAGATCCTGACCCTCTTCTCCAACTGTATGCTGAGCATAGGAAGTGCCAAACCATCTATAGTCCAGTAGGAAAAACAGACCCATGTAAAGTTGTCCTTTGACATGATCATGGTAGAAGTCTTGGTGGACCCACTGAGGGAGTTCAGAGAAAGGAGAATCAGTTTTACCTTTGAGAGATAAGATGTCTTCTCAAAGCAGATGACCTTGGGCAATCCTGAGGTTTAGAAGTTTATGGGGCAGGGTGGGCATACAGGCAGGCCCTCCAGGCAGAGGAAACAGTATATGAAAGTTTTGTATGACTGTGTTTGAAAGTCATATGTTAGTCATATACACAGTACATTGTGTATACTTTTTGTAATGTCTATCTTGTAACAAGACCTGTGTTGGGTTTGGGACTACGGAATAAACAAGCAAGGCCCTACTCATATAAAATGTGGAAAGTTGAAGAATAGGAAGTAGCTCTTGATGGCAGTTATAGAGGAGATAGAGAGAAACTGATGAATTGAGTAGATGTTTAAGAGGTAGAAGTAATTGAAGCTGGTGACCAATTGGATATAGGAGTAAGACAGAAAAATAAATAATGATCTTAGATTGTTAGAAAGATTATAATACTCTCCTAGAATTGGGGACAGCAAACTTGTCCTATAAAGTGCCAGTAGAGTGTTTCATCTTTGTGGGCCACATGGTGTTTGTCTCAACTACTTAACTCTGCCATGTAGCTCAGAAAAGCTGTTGACAATATGTAAATGAATGGGTATGGCTATGTTCCAGGAAAACTTTGCAAAAACTGCATGCCAGATGACCTGTAGGACCCTCTGCTCTAGAACAGTAAATACAGGAGTAGGAACAGATATTTGGTCAGGTGGAACAGAGAAAATCATGAACTCAACTTTATGCATACTAAGTTTCATGTGGACTGTGGAACATTCTGGCAGATTTCTTCACAGGCAGTCAGTTTTGGGGCCTGGAGACTCGGAAAAAATCCAATGGAGAGAAAGAGATTGAAGAGTCATTCATGTAGAAGTGGAAATTTAAAGTAAATGCTTTTGTAGAGCTCCCAAGGCAAGGCCACTGGGGAATGGATTAGAGTGAAAAGAGGGCCAAGGACTGAACCCAGTGGTTAAGGATTGACCTATGGGTTGAGGGAAGAAATATTCAGAAATTTTTGAGGCCTATCCATGAAGTAGGGTCATGTCCTAGAAGAAAAGGAAGTTTCTAAAAGTACAACATGGTCATCATATCAAATAGGCTAGGTAATACAAAAGCTGAAAAGGATCCTTGTATTTGAAGTTAAGAACGACGTCTTTGAATCAAATGACAAGAATTTTGGTGGAATGGTTGAGGGAAAAAAGCCTGAGTGTAGTGGGCTCAGGAATCAATAGATGATGAGACTTATGAGCAAGACATGCAGGGTTTTTTTTTTCCTCTTTTCTTTTTGAGGTAGTTGAGATTGAATCCAGGGGTGCTCTACCACTGAGCCACACCCACAGCCCTTTCTATTTTATTTTGAGACAGGGTCTTGCTAAAATGTTTGTTCTCATCTTGAGCTTGCAATCCTCCTCCCTCAGCCTCTGAGTAGTTAGGATTATAGACATGGACCACTATGCCCAACTTTGTGTGTGTGTGTGTGTGTGTTTGTGCATACTGTGAATTGAATCCAGGGGTGTGCATACTGTGAATTGTAACCACTGAGCTACATCCCCAGAGCTTTTTTATTTTTTATTTAGAGACAGGGCCTTGCTAAATTGCTTAGGGCCTTGCTAAATTGCTGAGGCTGGCCTTGAACTTGCGATCCTCCTGCCTCTGCCTCCCAGTTTGCTGAGATTAAAGGCATAGGCTACCATACCTGGCTTCTTTTTCTTTTTAATTAAAGGGAAAGAGAAAGGGAAGTAGTTGGTAAAGGGAGATTTAAGGTTATTTTCGTTTCCCCCTCCACTTATGGTTGTTTTATTGGGAGAGAGTTAAGAATATAAATATGTTTGGTGAAAGGTGCTAATGGGAGAGTTGGAGATAGAGCAGTGAAGTAATGGGTGGAACAGCACTGTGGAAGAGATGGCTGGGAATAGCTGGGAGCTCAGGAATTCACTCATCCCAGAGCTCCATTGGCACAATTGCTTATCCTACAGTAGTTATAAGAACTGCTGCTGTTTTTTCCTCCTTTGTCCTTAGGCTGACCCAGAAACCCTTCTGAACACAGCCTGTGCTCCTCCTACTCAGGAACACCCTCCACCTAATGACAGTGCCTTCTTGGAAACCATCTTGACAGCATTAGCAGATGAAGGTTAATCCCACCCTGGGATTGGGGTGGGAAAGTTATGACCCTTCTCCCTATATCTCTGGTGAAGATGCACATCATCATATTTTTGCTGGGACTTCTCCCATGGTTGGTTCTTGTTTTAGAGTCAGAATCAGCTCCTGTGCCCATGCTTGGAAGTGAGAAGAGTGCTTTCACCCGAGTAGCATCAATGGTTTCCCTTCAGCCTACAGGTTAGGATGGGCTCCAGGGAACCTGCCTCATTTCTAGAAATTGTGGTGGTGATGAGTAAAGACAAAAGCAGTGAGAAGTGCTTTGCTCTAAAAACCTCAATTCTATTTGGGCTCATTTTATTTCTGCCTTTTGGGATCTGTAATGTTCCAGATATTCAAATCATATGGGTAGGGGAACATGGATAAGAGTTGTGGAAATGATGGCTGTACACCCCTTCCTTCCAGACTGAAGGGCTGTACCTCTATCTAGGACTTTCTCTTTCAGAGACCCCAGACATGGAGAAGAGACTGGCAGAAATAAGTACTAAGCTTCATGACCTTCAGAGCCTGTGTTCCCTGATGCAAGAGTCTAAAGAAGAAGCTATTGGGACTCTGCAGCGAAAAATGTGAGTGGGATGCAGTCTTGATGACGGGGCAGTAAGACAGCCCCTCATGAGAGCACAGCACACTCCTGAGAGGACAGGAATGATATGGGATTCTTCCCTCCCCTAGTTGTGCTTTGCAGGATAGGCTGCAGGCCCAGGAAGAACAGCATCAGGAAGCCCAGAAGGCAAAGGAAGCGGACATGGAGAAGCTGAACCAGGCCTTGTGCTTACGCTACAAAGTGAAGGAGGGGCCTAGAAATGGGGCGATAAAGAACTGGGGCAGGTCTACTGGCCCACTGGGAGCCTTTGTCTCTCCAGGAATCTGGGTGGTGGGGATTTTCCAATTACTGCCCTAGTTTTGCCCTTCCTGGGGCCAGACATTTCACATATTTAGGAATCAGCTATGGGCTGACCTGTCTTCCCAGGAGAGGAGTCAAGAACTCTAGCAGAACTCTCCCAGCACTGATAGGTGCCTTGACTGATTTGGCCATGGAGGAAGAATTAGTGGTACCAGCTGGTCCCACCATGGCCAAACATGAGTCAGACACACTTTCCTGTCTCCTAGCAAAGGCTGTGAAGCCAGTTCTCAGTACCTTCTCACCTCCTTTTCTCTCACAGAATGAAAAGGAGCTCCAGGAAGTAATACAGAAGCAGAATGAGAAGATCCTAGAACAAATAGACAAGAGTGGCGAGCTCATAGTATGTTTCTTATGATGCCCAGGCCTCTGTTTTCTGTGCCACTGGTAGCAAGATCCCAAACATGAGAAGTGGATATCCTGGTTTACCTTTGTCTACCACCTGAGATTAGAAGGATAGAGACCTTTGAGTGCTATCAGATACCTCTATTCTTATTCCCAGAGCCTCAGAGAAGAGGTAACCCAGCTTACCCGCTCACTTCGGCGTGCAGAGACAGAAACCAAAGTGCTACAGGAGACCCTGGCAGCCCAGCTGGACCCCAACTGTCAGCCTATGGCCACTAACTGGATCCAGGAGAAAGTGTGGCTCTCTCAGGAGGTGACTCAAAGTTAAACTGGGTAATTGGTGGGGACCCTAGACTGTGCCCTTATTAATCTGGACATATCTGCAGGTGGACAAGCTGAGGGTGATGTTCCTGGAGATGAAAAATGAAAAGGCAAAACTCATGGTCAAGTTCCAGAATCATGTAAGCATTTCTATGCTGTTCTAAGGCCATCCATTTCCTAACACCACAAGCAAGCACCCTGCCATGTTATTTCTGTCCTGCTAAGCTATGCTGTTCTTTTGGCATAGAATTATGATACCTATTTGCTTTCTAGAGAAACATCCTAGAGGAGAACCTTCGGCGCTCTGAAACAGAGTTAAAGAAACTAGATGACATTGTTCAGCATATTTATGAGGTAATGGAGGGAGGGAGGAAATAAAACTAAGGCATAAGGCCTAGCCCCAGAAATTACTAAAGCACAGCTCTGGCTTCCATTGCTGGGAGGTGGACCTCACTCTCTATCATACGCTTCTTTGTGGCTTCTGTTTCCTCTATTCTAACACAGTGGGTGCTTCCTGGGGCTGGGATCTTGGGCCTTAGGTTTGAGGTTCTGAGCTACCTTTTCTGCCTCTCTTCGCAGACTCTGCTGTCCATCCCAGAGGTAGTGAAAAGTTGCAAGGAGCTACAAGGATTGCTACAATTTCTGAGCTGAGAAACTGAAAATAGTTTGTTGCAGTAGTGCCCTTGTGTAATCCCAGCTGTGTGAGAAGCTGATGCAGGAGAACTGATTGAACCCGAGTTCATAACCAGCCTGGGCAACATAGTGAGACCTCATCTCAAAAAACGAAACAAAAAAAGAAAAACCGAGCTGGATTCTGCTTCATCCCTTTTACCTGCAAATATTTTCTTACCCCCTCACTAGGACCAATTGTTTGATACTATTTAAATAAAGTGTATTTAATATATTTCTTCAAGTCCACTGAATCTTATTTTGTGGGTTGGGGGGATTGAATGAGGTCAGCTAAGAGGCAGCTGGGCCCTCCAGCCTGCATTCACTTCATACATCCTCCTGTTGCATCCAGAGCCAGGGCTGTCTGCCCTTTCTCCCTTTTCTTGCTTCCCCCAATACTCTGGGCACTGGACTGCTTGTACCCTGGCTCTGGGCCTGGGGGAAACAGAAAAGACTCCATTCTCTTATTTTCCCCATCCCCCTAGGAGGTAGGCCGTGGTAAATATAGGGCTGAGGACAGAGAACCTCAGTTCATTACTCCATTGCCTTGAATTTAGGCACCTTGTTGGTACCTCTGTTCCACCTACTCCATCTCCTATGACTGTTTAAAGGACTCTGCTTCACCAGATCAAGCTTAATCCCCAACATCCAGCATAGTGCCCTGCACGTGGCAATAGTGATTGTGGCAGACAGCTCAGGGCTATTTCCTGCCCCTAGGCCCCCAGTGGCCACGCTCCACGAGGTGGGAGGAGGACACCCCTTAATATCCTCAGAGCTCCCTGCTGGGGTCACTCCACCTCGTTGCTCCGCCCCTGAAGGCGTGGCCTTGCCCCAGACCAGTCCTGGGAAGGGGTGGAACCAGGGCGGGGAAGTGCTAGTACCGCCCCCCGGGGAGTCATGTAGCTCTGCAGCATCCGCAGCCTCATTTACTGGAACCCGTGCTGATCCGCTTCTGCTGCGGACCAGAACTGGAAGCTGAGTTGGACCTGTAGCTGCTTCTGCTAACTCCCTGCGTGCAGGTAAGGCCCTTGGCGAGGCAAGAGCTACTCAGCATTTCCACTTTCTTCCCTTGCCAACCTTGCCTGTTCCCTGGGTCCGATGGATGTGCCTTTTCAGCCCTCTCCTGGATTTTTGGCTGGGATCAACCTTTCCCACCCAGGTCGTTTTAATCTCAGCCTGCTTCTGCTCCTCCCTCTCCAGCTTGCTCCCTTGCCTTTTCTGCCTCCAGGTCTAGGTCCTTGCACCTGACTGGTTAGCCTGCATCCCCATCACCATCCCTAATTCTCCCTCCTCCTCCTTCATAAGGCTCCCTACTCATTCCTTTTCACCTTTGTCCCCTGGTCATCTCCCTACCAGGTGTCTGAGTTTGGGGGAGTTGAAATACTCCCTATTTCCCATGCCTCCCTCCACACAGAAGTGCTCTGGGCACTGGAGAAAACCTGGTGGTGTGTCATTGCCCCCAGTCTTCCCATTTGACTTAGCTGGCTTGCTGATCCTCTTTCCTATCACATTTTGTAGTCTCTTTTTTTGGGGGGGGGGGTCCTGGGGATTGAACTCAGTGGTACTCGGCCACTGAGCCACATCCCTTGCCCTATTTTGTGTTTTATGTAGAGACAGGGTCTCACTGAGTTGCTTAGTGCCTCCCTGTTGCTGAGGCTGGCTTTGAACTCATGATTCTCCTGTCTCAGCCTCCCCAAGTGCTGGGTAACAGGCATGTGCCACTGCGCCCGGCTACTTTGTAGTCTCTTGACACAGGGTTGGGGAGTAGGCAATAGGCAGAGGGAGTGGGGTTTGCAGTATAGAAAAGGTTATAGAAGCCTGAGACTGTTGTGTGTGCCATTCCTACTGCTGAACTTGCCCCGTTCCTTCCAAACTTTTCCTCTAGAAGCTTGCCAGGTTGGTAGATGGGGAGTGAACAGTGTTTTTGCCTCATTCTAAAGCTTTGGAAATATGTGCACTCTCCTAAGGGGCCCCACTGAGGATGAAAAAAGGGAAGCTGGAAAATCCAGAGCTTATGCCTACCTCAAGAAAGACACACTCAGGATTGACATCCTCAGTTGGTCAGCAGTTTCATGAGAAGACCAGTAGCTTCAGGGCTGCTCACCTCCCCACCCCTGCTCGACATCTCTCCTCTGGGCTGGGAAGGGTGCCCATCAGGGACAAAGGAGGTGTGGGAACTGGGGCCCTAGGCCTGCTAGCTGTCAGAGAGATTGGTGCCAGTCTGATGCCTAGAACCCATGCCAAGGACTGCTGCTCTGCTCCCAGTTCCATGTATGGGGTGGAGTGGGGGGGGGCATTTGGCTAGGAGAGAAAGCAGAGGAGGTAATGGGTGGGGTTCAACTTTTATATTTTATCTCCATTCCAGAGAGCTGTCACCATGCCCCACTTGTACCCAGCCCTTTCTGCTGAGCAGAAGAAGGAGTTGTCTGACATTGCCCTCCGCATTGTGGCCCCAGGAAAAGGCATCCTGGCTGCAGATGAGTCTGTAGGTAGGTGGGGCCTGTGGTCAGGGTGGTAGAGATGGCCAGGGAGCCACGGTCAGGGAGCTAGGTTGTCTCTCTTTTATTTGTCTACAGGTAGCATGGCCAAGAGGCTGAGCCAAATTGGGGTGGAAAACACAGAGGAGAACCGCCGGCTGTACCGCCAGGTCCTGTTCAGTGCTGATGACCGTGTGAAGAAGTGCATCGGAGGTGTCATCTTCTTCCATGAGACACTCTACCAGAAAGATGATAATGGTGTCCCTTTCGTCCGAACCATCCAAGATAAGGGCATTGTTGTGGGCATAAAGGTGCAGTCCCCTGTCCTGACTGGGGGCTGGATATGGAAATCTGTTTGTATAGGAGGGGTGGAATCCTGCCTGGGCTCAGCCCTCTGCCTGTTTCTTCTGCAGGTTGACAAAGGTGTAGTGCCTCTGGCTGGGACAGATGGAGAAACTACCACCCAAGGTACATGGTGGGTGGGCTTTAGGACCACAAGGATTAAGTGTTCAATACAGGCAAGAGACAGCAGGGTGATGAGGCTGGCACTATGGTTGCAGGACTGGATGGTCTCTCAGAACGCTGTGCCCAATACAAGAAGGATGGTGCTGACTTTGCCAAATGGCGCTGTGTGTTGAAAATCAGTGAGCGCACGCCCTCAGCACTTGCCATTCTGGAGAATGCCAATGTGCTGGCCCGCTATGGCAGCATCTGCCAGCAGGTGTGTGGTGGGGATTTGGGTGATCAGATGGGTGTCCTGTTCCTGATGGGAGAGGATTACAGGGAATTCACCTACTGCCCCTCCCAAGCCATTCTGTTCTTGCCTACAGAATGGCATTGTGCCTATTGTGGAGCCTGAGATCCTACCTGATGGAGACCATGACCTCAAACGTTGCCAGTATGTTACAGAGAAGGTGAGTTCATAGCTAGGCACAGACACAACTTCAGAGGCACTCTGGCAAAGGGTACCTATGCCTATTCCCTGATCTTAGATCCAGGCACACTCTACCCTAGTGCCCTTCTGCTGATCCCAAAACAGATCTGCAGATCTGAGCCTATACTGAACCCTCACAGTCCATACCCACCTATCTCTAAGATGGGGAGCATAGAGCAGTAAGCAGTTGGGGATCCAGAGACCCTTCATAAACTTCCTTTGATCTCCAGGTCCTGGCTGCTGTGTATAAAGCTCTGAGTGATCATCATGTGTACCTGGAGGGGACACTGCTCAAGCCCAACATGGTGACCCCTGGCCATGCCTGTCCCATCAAGTATACACCAGAGGAGATTGCCATGGCAACTGTTACTGCCTTGCGTCGCACTGTGCCCCCTGCTGTCCCAGGTACTACCTGGCTCTCTAACTTACTCCTATTTCAAAGGTCCATCCTCAAGGTCTACTTGTGGCCATCAAGGGTCCTTTACCCTGGAAAAATAGGAAATGGTCAATTACTTTGTCTTCTCTCCTCTACCCTAGGAGTGACTTTCCTGTCTGGGGGTCAAAGTGAAGAAGAGGCATCACTCAACCTCAATGCCATCAACCGCTGCCCGCTTCCTCGACCCTGGGCCCTCACCTTCTCCTATGGACGTGCCCTGCAGGCCTCTGCACTCAATGCCTGGCGAGGGCAAAGGGACAATGCTGGAGCTGCCACTGAGGAATTCATCAAGCGAGCTGAGGTTAGGAGATAGAGGTGGTGGTGGTAGAGTGTGTAGCAGGGCAGGGACCAACACCCAGAGGTTACAGCCTGAGCAGTTTGACATTTGTGGGCTGGCACAGCCTGTTTACTGCATGTTCTGCTTTTGCAGGTGAATGGGCTTGCAGCCCAGGGCCAGTATGAAGGCAGTGGAGAAGATGGTGGAGCAGCAGCACAGTCCCTCTACATTGCCAACCATGCCTACTGAGGCATGCTCAATCCACACTATGGCCCTTGGCCCAGCCATCTGTCCTCTTTTGCCTGTAGTTATGGTCAGGGCCAAATAGCCATGCAGAACAGAGATGCCTTTGTCCAACATCAAGTCGACTTATTTTTCTCTTCTCTCCTCCCCTCTCCCATTGCTGCACCTGGGACCATAGGATGGGAGAATAGGGAGCCCCTAATGTCTGAGGGCAGGAGAAATTGCTAGAAGTCAGAACAGAATGCCTGGGTCTTCCCTACCTCCACCAGCCCTAACAGTTTCCCCATGGTGGTATAGCTTCTCCTTGGGCTCTCCTTGCTGCTTCTCTCTCCTGGGATCAGAGAGAAGTATGCTAGTCCTGCCTCATGCCTTGAACACATACCACATAGCAAATAAATGGTAGCAAAACATGCTACTTTGTCTGTGTGTTTTACACATCAAATCCCCACCTCCCATTTCTGATCTCATTCTCTCTCTGGGCCCTCTGACTATGGGAGGTGAAAAGAGTGGGTTTTGAGTTTTACTGGGCTTCATGAAAGGCACACCAGCCACCATCCCAAGCTCAGGATCCTGCCTGTTGATGTGCAAAGCTGGAGTCGAAAAGTAAGGACTCCAAGTGTTCCAGGGACTGCCATGTCAGAGGCTCTTGGGCTTCATATACAGAGAATGGAGTGAGGCAAGATGAACAACCCCTGAAGGCAGATTTTGTGCAAGGCTCCAAGCAGGGAGGTAGCAGGATAAGCTGGGATAAAGAGTAGTTCTCCCACCTCAGCAGTATTGAGCCCTGCTGGGGCCTGACACATTCCACCAGGAGGAGCACCTAGTCTTTTGCCCAACCCGGGAAAACCTCCAAGGCTCTAGTGGCTGCTGGGCTAACCAGGGTATGGTATCTAGAGGTTGCCAAGGCCTATGCTCATTCTCATTTGGGATAAGAGTATAAAAGGGAGCCGGGCATGGTGGCTCACGTTTGTAATCCCAGCACTTTGGGTGGCTGAGACAGGAGGATCGTGAATTCAAAGCCAGCCTCAGCAATGGCGAGGCGCTAAGCAACTCAGTGAGACCCTGTCTCTACATAAAACACAAAATAGGGCTGGAGATGTGGCTCAGTGGCCGAGTACCCCTGAGTTTAATCCCTGGTACCAAAAAAAAAAAAAAAAAGTATAAAAGGGGTCAATTTGAAGGCCTTGGCAAGGGAGACCCTGTGAGACTTCATGCTGAACTTGGACCACTGGGCTGGGGTGTGACATCAGCTGATAACCTCAGTCTATCTGAGCAGATTAAAGATGAGAGAACAAGCTGGACATGTTCTATTTACTGGGGAGGTCACTATTACTCCCCCTGGTGGGGCTGGATCTTATAACAAAAATAGCTAAGGTAGCACATATTACTGCTAGTCACCATATATATTAACCCAATACAACTCTATAAAATAGGTACTATTGTTAATCCCTATTTTTAATTTTTTTTATTTTTGTTTTTTTTTTTTTGTTTTTGGTATTGGAGATTGAACTCAGGGGCACTCGACCACTGAGCCACATCCCCAGCCCTATTTTGTGTTTTATTTATTTATTTTTATTTTTTTTGGTACCAGGGATTGAACTCAGGGGCACTCAACCACTGAGCCACATCCCCAGCCCTATTTTGTGTTTTATGTAGAGACAGGGTCTCACTGAGTTGCTTAGCACCTCGCCATTGCTGAGGCTGGCTTTTAACTCGCGATTCTCGTGTCTCAGCCTCCCTAAGTGCTGGGATTACAGGCTTGCGCCACCAGCCCGGCTTATATTTTTTATTTTTTTGATCCTGGGATTGAACCCAGGGTCATTTTACAATTGAACCACATCCCCAGCCCTATTTTGTGTTTCATTTAGAGACAGGGTCTCACTGAGTTACTTATGTGCCTTGCTGTTGCTGAGGCTGGCTTTGAACTTGCAATTCACCAGTCTCAGTCTCCCAAAGCGCTGGTATTACAAGTGTGCACCACTGCGCCCAGCTTTGAAACAGGATCTTGCTAAGTTGCTAAGGGTCTCACTAAATCGTGGAAGCTGGCCTCCAACTTGCAACCCTCCTGCCTCAGTCTCTCATGTCGCTGAGAGACTGGTTTATCCCTATTTTAATATGAGGAAACAGCCACAAAGTGACACATTTTGTATTCCCAGCTACTCGGGAGGCTGAGGCAGAAGGACTACTTGAGCCAGATAATTCCAGACCAGCCTAGGGAACATAGCAAGGCTCGTGTAAAAAACAATTTTTGAAAGATTAAAAAATAAATAAGAGTACTGGTACAGACAGTTACGCTAAAAAGAAAAAAAAAAGTGCTAGACTGCAACCTCCATAACCTCTGTGTTCGAAGCTTGAGGAGAGGGAGTCCGGAAGAGGAATTCTACAATAATTTTGACAAGGGACATTTGAGGGCTTTCCCAGCACCAAGCTACTTACATGAATGACTTCACTGAAGAAAATACCTTCCTTTTTCAGATCTGGAAACAGCCACAGGGCTTCCATGAATGCCCAGCACCCCGACCCCTGTACGGGGAATTGAACCGAGCTAAATCTCCAGCCCTTTAAAACGACTTTTTTTTTTTTTTTGTAATTTAAAGACAAGTTCTCCCTAAATGGCCCAGACTGGCCTCAATTTTGCGATCCTCCTGCCTTTGCCTCCCGAGTGGCTGGGATTACCTACGTGCACCACCGCACCCTGCTACCCAGCTGGTATTTAACGACCAGAGTTGGTTCTATTAATCCTTGGGATTAGGGGTGTGTTCCAGTAGGCAGCGGGGAGATTGTCTTCAACAGCGCGGAAGCCGCACAACTCCCATACTGCCCCTTCGGCATTGGCATAACCTTTCAAACCGCCAGCCAGGATCCGCACGGATTCCACCCACGCGTTGCCGGCTTTTCCCAGCGAGCGTCGCTGAGCAGCTCGCGCCCGACTGCGATCGCCGTTGTGGTGGTCCCGCCCCTCGTTGCGAGGTTTCTGATTGGGGGAGGCTTACGATGCCCCGCCCCCCGGCGGCTTGAGCAGCCGGAAGCGAGCATGGCGGCCTCGGGGGCCGCCGCTACAGATCTAGGTGCGGTGGGCTTCAGGTGGGGACTGCGGCTTCTGGATTGCGAGGGAGGAATGTAGGGGTGGGGCCTGAGGTATGCAAGAGTTTCGCAGACGGGGTCGAGGCTGGCTTCAGACTGGGTCCCTTCAGACGGACCAGGGACCCTAGCACTGGGATCTCCGAACGCAGGCGGAAGGAGGGCGGTTGGGGACCAGTTGCCTCGGCTGCTCCGCGTCAGCGGTGGAGCCGGCAGCCAAGCCCGTTTCCCGCCACTCAATCTGTCCCCCCATGCCTCCAGAGGTGGTCCGGGGCAAGCGCGCTGCCCTGTTCTTCGCCGCGGTGGCCATAGTGCTGGGGCTACCGCTCTGGTGGAAGACCACGGAGACGTACCGGGCCCCGTTGCCTTACTCCCAGATCAGTGGGCTCAATGCCCTGCAGGTGAGATTTCGGTGGGGGAAGACCTGGGGACAGCCCACCGGCAAGGTGGAGATTCGGTGGATGGCCCCGATGCTTCTTCCTGTAGCTCCGGCTCATGGTACCCATCACTGTCGTGTTTACACCGGAGTCAGTGCCCCTGGACGACCAGGAGAAGTTACCCTTTACCGTTGTGCACGAAAGAGAGATCCCTCTGAAATGTGAGTTCTGGGTGATCAGCGTGGGCGTCTCATAACCTATTAAAAGATATCGCTGAATGAACAGTGTTTGGTTTGAAAAAAACTGACTTCAAATTCAACGTTTGTCATTAAAGCAACAATTTATTCATAATTTATGCTACCTAATCAGAAGCAATCATTGCCCATCAGAGTAAAGGGTAGGAAGTGGGTTATAATGGAAAGGACTGCAGTGTTCAAACACTTCTTTTTTTTTTTTTTTTTTGTACTGGGGATTGAACTCAGGGGCACTCAACCACTGAGCCACATCCCCAGCCCTATTTTGTGTTTTATGTAGAGACAGGGTCTCACTGAGTTGCTTAGCGCCTCGCCATTGCTGAGGCTGGCTTTGAACTCGCGATTCTCGTGTCTCAGCCTCCCTAAGTGCTGGGATTACAGGCTTGAGCCACCGCGCCCGGCTTCAGACACTTCTTTTTAAACTCAGGGATTCTCAACCACTGAGCCACATCCCTAACCCTTATTATTTTATTTAGAGACAGGTCTCGCTGAATTGCTTAGGGCCTTGCTAAGTCACTGAGGCTGGCTTTGAACTCAGGATCCTCCTTTCTCAGCTGAGCCGCTGGGATAATAGGCGTGCACCACTGGGCCCCGCCGCATTAAACACTTTACTGAGTATTATGCACTCTTTAATTACCAGGAACTAGGAGATAAATAAGAAATTGGGGCTGAGGTTGTGGTTCAGTGGCAGAGCGTTTGCCTTGCACGTGTGAGGCACTGGGCTCCATCCTCAGCACCACATAAAAATAAATAAACAAAATAAAGACACTGTGTCCATGTATAACTAAAATATATTTTAAAAAAAAGAAATTGATAGGGGCTGGGATTGTAGCTCAGCGGTAGAGTGCTTGCCTCGCATGCGTGAGGCCCTGGGTCCGATCCTCAGCACCACATACAAAGCAGTAAAATAAAGACATTGTGTCCATCTACAACTAAAAAAATATTAAAAAAAAAAAAGAAATTGATAATGGCTTCAAGAATTTCATGGTCAGGTAAGGGAGAAATAACATATAGGTAAAAGAAATTACTATAGAAGTATACAAGAAACAGGGATTGCCCTTAAGAAAGAGCATTTAACTGGGAGGAAAGAAAGTTTTGAGTGATATAATTTTTAAGTTGTGTTTTTAAAGGATATGTAGAAAGCCAGGCGCAGTGGCGGAAGCCTGTAATCCCAGCACTTAGGGAGGCTGAGACAGGAGAATTGCGAGTTCAAAGCCAGCCTCAGCAACTGCCAGGCGCTAAGCAACTCAGTGAGACCCTGTCTCTACAGAAAACAAAATAGGGCTGGGGATGTGGCTCAGTGGTCGAGTACCCCTGAGTTCAATTCCCAGTACCAAAAAAAAAAAAAGATATGTAGGAATACAGATTAAATGAAACAAGGAGAAAGAATTCCAGACAGGGAATAGCATGAGCCAGTAATAAGTAATATTAGTTATTTCTCACTGTGTGCCAGAAACTAAATGAAGCACTTTACACATGTTGTAATGCTTTTCTAACATTTATGATCTCTATTTTATAAATGAAGAAACAAAGACTTAGAGAGTTTAACTTCTCCAAGATCACACAACTAGTAAGAGGTGGAACTAGGGTTGAATCGAGATCTGACTGATTGCAGTGTTTAAGCTTTTAACCAACAAATTGTACTCCTGTGTAAAAACATGGAATGGTGAATCAGTATGTTGAGGATCTATGAGCAGATTTTAAAAATTTTTTATTTAAAAATTTTTTTAGTTATTAATGGAATTTGATTTCATTTATTTATATGTGGTACTGAGAATTGAACCCAGTACCCATTGCCTCATGCTAGGTGAGCACTCTACCACCGAACTACAACCCCAACCCACTGTGAGCAGTTTTACCTTACTGGCATATGAAGTTAAACATGGAATGACTAGAGATATAGATTATTTCCAGACTGTGATGTGCCTGTATGCCATTTACTTTCTAGCTCTTCAATTTTGGTTTGGCCATTAAAAAAACAAAAGCAAAAAACCCTTCATATTTTTTGTGTGTATGGTACTGGGGACTGAACCCAAAGCAAAACAGGAAGGGAAGAGAACAATTTAAAAAGATAAAATGTTAAATGTCATTAGAAGAAAAACAGCAGGAGCTGGGCATGGTGACATATGCCTCTAATTGCAGAAACTAGGGAGGCCGAGGCAGAATAATTGCATGTTTGAGGCCAGCCTCAGCAACTTAGCGAGACCCTGTCTCAAAATAAAAAAATAAAAAGGGCTGACCATTGCTTAACGGTTGAGTGCCTTTGGGTTCAATCCCCAATTTAAAAACTGAAGAAAGAAGGAGAAAAAAAAAAGAGGGGTTGAGGTTGTGGCTCAGTGGCAGAGCACTTGCCTAACACATGCCTAACACATGGGTAACATAATTCTGTCCATCTACAATTACAAAAAAAAAAAAAAGAAAAGAAAAAAAACAGGACAGGATGACTGGAAGGATTTCTTGAGGAAGGGGAGGTGACTGCAGTTTTAGATGGAGTGGCCAAGGAAGGCCTCATTGTAAAGAGGTGAGGGAATAAACAATGCACATACCTGGGGAAAGAGCTTCTTGGCAAGGGGAAAAGCAAGTAGGAGCAGGTGAGGTAACTTTCAGAAACATTTAGATTTCAGTGTGACTAGATTGATGTGAATGAGGGTGAGAAAAAGGAAATGAAATAAAACCAGGGCAGAGGGGCTGGGGTGGTGGCTCAGTGGTAGAGCGCTTGCCTAGCATGTGTGAGGCACTGGGTTTGATTCTCAGCACCACATACAAATAAATAAGGGTCCATTGACAACTAAAATAATATTAAAACAACAAAAAACCAGGGCAGGTTTGGTGCAGTGGTGCCTGCCTGTAATCCCAGTAGCTTGGGAGGCTGAGGCAGGAGGATCGTGAGTTCAAAGTCAGCCTCAGCAACAGCAAGGTCCTAAGCAACTCAGTGAGACCCTGTCTCTAAATAAAATATCAAAAAGGGCTGGGGATGTGGCTCAGTGGTGGAGTTCCCCTGAGTTCAATCCCTGGTACCCCTCGCCCCACCAAAAAACTCAGGGTGGTGGAGGAGGCCAAATTATGCAGGGCCTGGTAGGTCATGGTGAGAGTTTAGGCTTTTATTCCAGATATAAAGGGAAACCATTATTTAACCAGATTAGCAGTAATTCCTTAACATCACCTAATTCTCAAGTCTACATTTAGATTTCCTTAGTTATCTCAAAGGCATTCTTTCACAGCTGGTTTATTCTAACCAGGATCAAACATTGCATTTGGTTTTTAGTTTGTCTTTTATTTTGTTGTTTTTTGTTTGTGTGGTACTGGGGATTGAACCCATGGCCTTGTGCACGTGAGGCAAGCAATCTACCAACTAAGCTGTATTCCCAGCCCTGTCTTTTTGTGGTGGTGGTGGTAGGGATCCAAACCGGGCCTCATGCATGCTAGGTAAGCACTCTACCCCTGAGCCACATCCCCAGCTCCAACACATTACATTTGGTTATGTCTTTTTTGTACCCTTTACTATGTATTGGCTCCCCTCTACTCAACCCCCATACACTTCTTTTCATACCACTGATGTGTTGGAAACGAGGTATTTGTTTAATAGATCTCATATCCAGGATTTGGCAAATCACTTCACAAGCTTATGTAACTTATTTTTCTAGTATCCGTATTTCTTGTAAACTATAGATCTAGAGATTTAATTAAAGCCAGATTCAATTTTTTAGGCAAGGATACTTTGTAAGTGACATGACATTTCCTATCGTGTTATACCATAAAGCATGTAATGGCTGGTTATTCATTTTGAATGATGTAAAAGTATTTTAGTGAGTTCAGGTGTTGTCAGCCTAGTCTCTGTATTTTAGAGTTCCCCATCAACCTGATGATTTCAGCATCTATTTGTTACAGAAATTGATTTCATTAGCAGGTGCTAAATGGTGGTTTTTTTTGGTTTTGGTTTTGGTTTTCAGTTCTAGCATTTCTTCTACATGTTACCTAGAATTCTTGTATAAAGAGAAACTTTCCCAATAAATTTTAGGTTCAGATGGTCAAGTTTCAGGTGGCAAAGAAATATCTTTGGTATTACTTTATATGTATAGATTAATTTAGGGAGAATTGACATTCTTACAGCATTTTATCTTTCTATCTAGATGTTTCCTGGGGTTTTTGTTTTGTTTTGTTACCAGGGATTGAACTCAGGGGTACTCAACCACTGAGCCACATCCCCAGCCTTATTTTGTGTTTTATGTAGAGACAGGGTCTCACTGAGTTGCTTAGCGCCTCGCCGTTGCTGAGGCTGGCTTTGAAACTTGTGATTCTTCTGTCTCAGTCTCCCTAAGTGCTGTGATTACAGGCTTGCACCACCGCGCCTGGCTCCTCAGTATTTTTATACTTTAATTGTTATTGCAGTTATGATTTTTATTTAAAAAAAGATTCACTTTCTAATTGGATATTGCTGGTATTTATGCAGCTATTGATTCTTATGTATTCTTGTGTCTAGTCATCTCACTGTTATTAGTTATTTGTTTTTGATTTTTTGTTTGTTTGTTTGTTTTGGTAGTGGGGATTGAACCCAGGGGTACTTAAGCACTGAGCCACATCCCCAGTCCTTTTTATTTTTATTTTTTTTTGAGACAGGGTCTCACTCAGTTGCTTAGATTTGCCTTGAATTTACAGTCCTCTTGCCTCAGCCTCCCTTGTTGCTGGGAGTTCTAATAGATTTTTTAGTTCTAATAGATTTTTTCTCCCCTGTATTGGGAAATGAACTCAGGGCCTAATGCATACCAGACTTGTGCTCTGCTACTGAACTACATCCCCAACCTTTTAAAACATTTTTTTTTTTTTTTTTTTTTTTGCTGCAGGGTGTGGCTGTTTCCCCAGGCTGGTCTCAAACTTGCAGTCTTCCTGCCTCAGTCTCCCTGGTTGTTGGAATTACAGTCACACCGCCATGCCTGGCTTTTCCTTTTAATATTTATAAGTTTTCTTTTTCTTCACTGAATACATTGGTCAACAGTTTCTGAAAGAACAGTGCTGAATAACAATAAGAATAATGAATATAGCAGGCATCCGTGTTTTTTGTTTTTTTCTTTTGGTAGCAGGGATTAAACTCAAGGGTACTCGACCACTGAGCAGCATCCCCAGCCCTATTTTGTGTTTTATGTAGAGACAGGATCTCACTGAGTTGCTTAGCACCTCACTGTTGCTGAGGCTGGCTTTGAACTTGCGATTCTCCTTTCTCAGCCTCCCAAAGTGCTGAGATTACAGGCGTGCATCACCGCACCCAGCAGCATCCTTGTTTTTTACTAACTTTAATGGAATTGCATTTAGTGTTTTGGTTTTTTTGTTGTTGTTGTTTTTGTTGTTTTTTGTTACTGGAGATTGAACAGGGGCACTCGATCACTGAGCCACATCCCCAGCCCTATTTTGTGTTTTTATGTAGAGACAAGGTCTCACTGATTTGCTTAGCGCCTCGTCCTTGCTGAGGCTGGCTTTGAACTCACGATTCTCCTGTCTCAGCCTCCCTAAGTCCTGGGATTACAGGTAGTGTTTTGTTGTTAAGCAAATGTTTTGATTTTTTTTTTTTTAATTTTTTTTTAGTTGTAGATGAACACAATACCTTTATATTATGTGGTGCTGAGGATCAAACTCAGTGCCTCACACATGCGAGGCAAGCACTCAACCACTGAGCCACAACCCCAGCCCCACGGTTTGATTTTTATTAGGGCCATTTATTGAATTTAATTATTTGAGGACCAGTGTTGGAATGACCATATGGTTTTTCTTCTTTCGCTTGTTGATGTTAATTGAAATGGCACCCCAGTGGGAAGATATTTCAGACTGAAAGACCAGTGTGTGCCCAGGCAGAAGCAAGAGCTGAGGCAGAAGGGAGAAGCAGGGTGTCCTGTGTTTGCTTTTATCCAGGCAGAAATAACTGTGTCAGCCTCCCAAAGTGCTGGGATTACAGGCATGCGCTACTACGCCTGGCTCTGCCTCAGCTTCTTGAGTTGCTGGGATATTAGAGTTGGCTGTAGCTGCTTGATGTTTGGTGTTTCTCTGCAAACAACCATCTTGCTGTCCTCAGATGTTGGATAGTATTAGGTCTGGGAAGGTGGGCAAGGTATAATGCTTGTCCTTCTCATCATGCTTTTTCCTTTCCCTCTAGACAAAATGAAAATCAAATGTCGTTTCCAGAAGGCCTATCGAAGGGCTTTGGACCATGAGGAGGAGGCCCTGTCTTTGGGCAGCGTGCAAGGTAGGGGAAGAGGTAATCACACTACTTCAACAAGAAGCCCGATTGTTTCCTTCTGATCTTGTTAAGTGTATAATTTCCATGATTTGTCTTGTCAAGGCCACTTTGGGAAAACTGGGAATAAAGTACCTTGAGTTTTAGCCTGGCCTAATGAGGACTAGAGTCCTGGACTGGCTTACCTATTATGCCTGGCTACTGTCATTCAGCTGAGAGAGAATGGAGGGGTAGTCTAGGCATTCTTGGAGCTGTGGGAATATGGAATGGCATTGTTTGTGGTGTAACACCTGCACTCATCCCCAGAAGCAGAAGCCATGTTAGCTGAGCAGGAGCAAGCAAAGGGCTCCCTGACTGTGTACGTGATCTCTGAACACTCCTCACTTCTTCCCCAGGTACGGTAAGCGGAGCAGCTGAGGCCTGGACTTTTCCCTTTAGCTTATTCTTTCCTAGGTCATCCCCTTTTGTTTGTGTGTTTGTTTTTTGCTGTGTTAGGCATTGAACCCAAGGGCACTCTTATTACTGAGCTACACTCCCAGACCCATTGATTGATTGATTGATTGAGATAGGGTCTCTCTTTAAGTTGCTGGCCCAAACTTGGTTTATCTTGCCTCAGCTTTTTTTTTTTTTTTTTTTTTTTTT
>PVHX01011477.1:0-19405 GCA_004024805.1 Geosciurus inauris | reverse complement strand
CTCTGCCTCAGCTTCTTGAGTTGCTGGGATTATAGACGCATGCTGCTGTTCCAGGCTTGGTTATGTCCTTGTAGTAATACTGTCTTACCATTTGCTACAGAAAACTTTCTTCTTTTTTTTTTTTTTTTGGTACTGAGGATTGAACTCAAGGGTATTCAACTACTGAGCCTCATCCCCAGCCCTATTTTGTATTTTATGTAGAGAGAGAGTCTCACTGAGTTACTTAGTGCCTTGCCATTGCTGAGGCTGGCCTTGAACTCCTGATTCTCTTGTCTCAGCCTCCCAAAGTGCTGGGATTACAGGCGTACACCACCACACCCAGCTTCCTCATCTTTTAAGAAAGAATGCGAATAGAGCTAACCTTGGTGACATGTGCCTCTAATCTATGCCTGTAATCCCAGCAGCTCGGGAGGCTGAGACAGGAGGATCGTAAATTCAAAGCCAGCCTCAGAAACTTTAGCAAGGCCCTAAGCAACTTAGCAAGACCTTGTCTCAAAATAAAAATTAAAAATTGGTTGGGGACGTGGGTAACTGGTTAAGCACCCCTGGGTTCAATCCCTGGTGCCAAAAAAAAAAAAAAAGTTGGGTGTGGTGGTTCACACCTATAACCTGGGCTACTCAGGAGGCTGAGGCAGGAGGGTCCCAAGTTCAAGGTCAGCCTGGGCAATTTAGAGACCTTGTCTGTCTCAAAGTAAAAAGCAAAAATGGCTAAGGGTGCTGAGAATGTAGCTTAGTGGTAGACTGCTTGTCTAGCATGCATGAGACCCTAGGTTTTGTTGTTGTTGTTATCAGGGGTGAGGTGCCTACAGGGGATTGAACTTGGAGGTACTCAACCACTGAGCCACATCCCCAGTCGTATTTTTTGTATTTTATTTAGAGTCAGGGTCTCACTGAGTTGTTTAGTGCATCACCTTTGCCAAGCCTGGCTTTGAACTTGGGATCCTCCTGCCTCAGGCTCTGGAGCCACTGGGATTATAGGTGTGCGCCACCACACCCAGCCGAGGCCCTGGGTTTAATTCCCAGCATTGCCAAAAGAAAAAAGAAAAAAAATACCAATGAATATTTATTCATTGACTTTGGGTCTTTGTAAATCCAAGAACTGTATGTAGTTTAAGTGCTGATGACCATATAAAATAGACAGAAATTGAGCTGATGTGGTGGCATGCACCTGTAATCACAGGGACTTGGGAGGCTAAGGAAGGAGACTCGTAAGTTTGAGGCCAGCCTCAGAGACTCTCAGCAACTTATCAAGACCCTGTGTCAAAATAAAAAATAAACAGGAATGGGAATGATGTGGCTCAGTGGTAAAGTGCCCCTGGGTTCAATATCCAGTACCAAAAACATAAAAAAAAAAATAAAATAAATAGAAACATAAAATGGACAGACATCAGTGAGATTAAAAAGAATTAAAAAATAATTAGCTGGAGAGCTGGGAGTGTAGCTTAGTGGTAGGGTTTTCATAACATGTGCAAGCCCCTGGGTTGGATCCCTGGCACCTAACAAAACAACAAAACCCAAAACCAACCAAAAAGAAGTATCTGGTTTGAATAGGTTGTGATGATGATACAAGTGATTGATTGACCGTTACACATTAGAAGCAGAAAGCTAAGGGAACTATGCCATCTCTCATTTTCCTTTTGAATTTATAATGAAATATTTAAGTCTTATAAAATGATGAAAGTAAATTTTTATGAACACGTATAAACCTAATCCCAGTTTGTGAACTTTAGGATAGTTAGACCTGTGATCTCTATAGTTATACTCCATTCCCTTTTAGCCTCAGGTGCTCATATTTCTGCATATCTTATTGCTTTTCTTTAGAGTTCAATCACATATCTATAAACAATATATTTAATTTTACCTATTTTTAAATTTATATAAATGGTGTAATACAGTTCTTTTGCAACTTCATTTTTTTTTTTTTTTTTGGTGCTGAGGATTGAACCCAGGAATTCTTAACCACTGAGCCACATCCCCAGCCCTTTTTATTTTTATTTTGAGGCAGGGTCTCACCAAGTTGCTTTTTGCCTCATTAAATTGCCGAGGCTGGCTTTGAACTTGCCATCCTCCTGCCTCAGCCTCTTGAGCCACTGGGATTACAGGAGTGTGCCACCACACCTGGTTGCAACTTTAATTTTGTTTAACATTCATGTTTGAGAGACTGATCTGTGATAATTTACACATTTGCACCTGTGTTTCATTATCTAAACGTAATTTATTAATTCTATTGCTGATAGACATTTAAATGATTTCCAGTTTTTCTTTTTTTTTTTTTGGTGCCAGGGGTGCTCAACCACTGAGCCACACCCCCAGCCCTGTTTTGTGTTTTATGTAGAGACAGGGTCTCACTGAGTTGCTTAGCGCCTCGCCATTGCTGAGGCTGGCTTTGAACTCGCGATTGTCCCGTCTCAGCCTCCCAAAGTGCTGGGATTACAAGCGTGAGCCACCGCACCCAGCTTATTTCCAGTTTTTCACTATTAGATAAAATGCTGTCATGGACATTGTTGCATTTGCCTCTTAGCCAGGTACTATTTGCATAAATCAAAATTTCCAGTTGTTTTTAATCTTTTCTTGTTCAGCATGCCGTCTCTTAGTTTCCAGTTCACCATATGAGCCCCTGAAGATTTAAAACAGTTTTTTTCCTCTTGATTTTCTTTATTTTTTTTGCCACTAAGAATTTGGATGTTGCCTGGACTTCTGTTGACTAGGAAAGACAAGGGAATAAAAATATATAAGAACACATATACAAATCAGAAAAACTGAGTTAATAACTCAGCATGACTCCAAAGAGAGGAGTAGCAAAAGGCCAGGTTCTCTAAGACAGGAGCCAGACTACCTTTTTGCTCTCTTCACTGATTCATGAGCATTCTGTCCCTTTCTCACTCCTCACAGGACATGATGAGCTACATCGGGCCTGAGAGGACCGCAGTTGTGCGGGGGATAATGCACCGGGAAGCATTTAACATCATTGGCCGCCGCATAATCCAGGTAGCCCAGGCCATGTCCTTGACTGAGGACGTACTTGCTGCTGCTCTGGCTGATCACCTCCCGGAGGACAAGTGGAGCTCTGATAAGAGACGTCCTCTCAAGTCCAGTTTGGGTAGGGCACCAGGCTTTGCCATAGGAAGGGAGAGGAAATGAATTATGTGGTGGAAGAAGGGAATTTGCATGCATATTCGTTATTCCTTTCTTTCTCTCATCTCAACTTTTTCTTAGAGCACTCAGTGTTTCTCATCTTAGTCTTATTCTCCCTTTGGTTCGGTGATGGAAACCAGCCCCATTCAAGGACATAAGTTCAGCTTAGTCAGGGGTTTAGGCTGTCCCTCCTCTTCTATCTACAGGAGACTGATTTCCCAACTCTGTTTCTATAGGCTATGAGATCACCTTCAGCTTACTCAACCCAGACCCCAAGTCCCATGACGTCTACTGGGACATCGAAGGGGCTGTCCAGCACTATGTGCAGCCCTTCCTGAATGTCCTTAGTGCCGCTGGCAACTTCTCTGTGGATTCTCAGGTAAGACTGGGAGTGAATTGAGTTTCTTTCAAAGTCCACACTATTTGGTATTTACAGAATGCATCTGTATTTCCATCTCTTCAGGCTTGCTGATTCTCTGGCAATTTCCATGTATGTGTATGCATACCAGTGTCCTAAGAAACTGAGGCATCAGTGTGTATGTCTGCCTGTCCCTTTAGGGAAGGTTCTGGTGTCTTTATTTTCCCTCCTTGGTGTTCAGCTCAGGATTACATCAGTGTTTACCAACAAACTTCTTTATGACTCCCTCTAGAACTCTCTTCAGGGGTGTATCTAGATGTTAATGCCATCAGCCATTCTTAAGGAATTTATTTAAAAAAACAAAAAGTTTCCTGAATATGGAAACCTAGTAACAATATAGATGGGAAGAATGTAGTTTACTATATCATACCATGCCCTTGTAGGGAAAAAATGGGAGATTTTTTTTTTTGGTCCTGGGGATTGAACTCAGGGGCACTTGACCACTGAGCCACATCCCCAGCCCTATTTTATATTTTATTTAGAGACAGGGTCTGAGTTTCTTAGTGCCTTTCTTTTGCTGAGGCTGGCTTTGAACTCGAGATCCTCCTGCCTCAGCCTCCCAAGCTGCTAGGATTACAGGAGTGTGCCACTATGTTTGGCCAAGAGGGGAGAATTTTTTATCAGGTCTTGGTAATGGGGTGGTTGTTTCTGAATAACTGGCTTGATTTGATCTTGTGGACATTGAATTATTGTTGTTCTTTATTTCTTTGTTCAGGCGAATAGGAAATCTTATAAAATATGTGGTTTTCTTTTTTTTTTTTTTTTTTAATAATATTTTTTTCTTGTAGATGGACACAATACTTTTCTTTTATTTATTTATTATTACATGGTGCTGAGGATTGAACCCAGCACGTCACACGTGCTAGGCAAGCGCTCTACCACTGAGCCACAACCTCAACCCCTAAAATATGTGGTTTTCAAAGCCTGTGTTCAGTGTATTAATTTTGTCTTTGGCACTGGGCATGGTGGCATACATACACCTGTAATTCTAGTGACTTGGGAGTTCAAGGCTAGGCAGCAAGGCCCTAAGCAACCTAGTGAGACCCTGTCTCAAAATAAAAGATATAAAAGGGGTATGATTGAGTGGTAAAGCATCCCTGGATTAAATCCCCAGTATCACTCTCCCCTCAAAATAACCTTTATCCTTGGCTTCGTAATTTGTTTCCTGTGCCTATTTTCTCTAAACCCTGATTTATGTCTCTCTCTTTTTTTTTTTTTTTTTTTTTGTATCGAGGATTGAACCCCAGGGCACTTTAACACTGAGCTATATCCCCAACCTTTTTTTTTTTTTTTAAGATTTTTTTAAAGATGGACACAATATCTTTATTTCATTTATTTATTTATTTTTATGTGGTGCTGAAGATCGAACCCAGTGCCTCACATGTGTGAGGCAAGTGCTTTACCACTGAGCCACAATACCAGCCCCCATCCCCAGCCTTTTTCATTTTTTGTTTTGAGACTGGGACTTGCTAAGTTGCAGAGGCTGGCTTTGAACTTGGCAATCCTCCAGCCTCATGCTCCCAAGTCTCTGGGATTACAAGCATGCTCTATCATTCCTGGCTGTCTCTTATGTTTTGTCTTGTCCTAATTATATCTCTTTAGAACACCTCAAATCTTTTTGGGGACAAAACATGCCATAAATCAATTTTAAAAAAATAACCTCTTCCTTCTTTGCTCCACAGATCCTTTACTATGCAATGTTGGGGGTAAATCCTCGTTTTGACCCAGCCTCATCCAGCTACTACTTGGCCATGAATAGCCTCCCCCATGTCATCAACCCAGTGGAGTCCCGTCTGGGTGAGCTCCTAAGGACAAGGGGTTTTCTGCCAGGCCAGGGAGGGACCCCAAAGGTATAGCCTGTGGTTGGAGGCAGGTGATGGTTCCTGGGTTAAGTTGGTCTGAGGGGTCTAGGGAGATTTAGTCTCCTTTTTCCATGATTCTCTGTACTGGAGATTTAACTCAGGGGCACTGAACCACTGAGCCACATTCCCAACCCTTTTTATTTTTTTAATTTTGAGGCAGGGTTTCACTAAGTTGCTTAGGCCCTTGCTAAGTTGCTGAGGCTGGCTTTGACCTTGAGATCCTCCTACCTCAGCCTCCTGAGCTGGTGGGATTATAGGTGTGTGCTACTGTGCCTGGCTGACATCTCTATCTTTACACCTCTCTTAACCCATAATCACTTATTAATCATGATTCTCAGCAATTTTAACAAATGGATAGGCTGGGTCTCCCTCCTTGAAAGCCATCCTAAAGTAATATACAGTCACACATCTAGTAAAGGCAGAAGTTCATGAAAGTGGAATTTGAATACACAGTTCTGAATGAGGTGGAAGATCCTTGAAGTTAGCATTATGGTTTTTCATTTTGGGGGCAGAGCCTAGGAAGAGCATGTATGGCTAAGAACTGTAATACAAGCAGACCAAAGTGATGATATCATTAATTATGAAGTTCAGGCACCACTGGTAGGCAAGTATAGATCATGGCATGTGAGACCTGAGCAAATTGCTCCTCCATTTGTTCTTTTTTTTGGTACTGGGGATTGAACTCAGGGGCACTTGACCACTGAGCCACATCCCCAGCCCTAGTTTATGTTTTATGTAGAGACAGGGTCTCACTGAGTCGCTTGCTTATCGCCTCGCCATTGCTGAGGCTGGCTTTGAACTCGTGATTCTCCTGCCTCAGCCTCCCTAAGTGCTGGGATTACAGGCTTGAGCCACCGCGCCCAGCTTTGTTCTTTTTTTGAGTACTGGGGATTGAACACAGGAGCACTCAACCACTGAGCCACATTCCCAGCCCTGTTTTGTATTTTATTTAGAGATGGGGTCTCACTGAAATGTTTAGCACCTCTTTGTTTCTGAGGCTGGCTTTGAACTTATGATCCTCCTGCCTCAGCCTCCCAAGTCATTGGGATTACAGGTGTGCTCCCAGTTCCTCCATTCATTCTTTTATTCATTTATCAAACTCTAACTAAGGGATTGCTTTGTGGTATTGCTGAGTACAGAAATGGAAGAGCAGTTCAGGCAAAAAAGAACTCCTAGCTTAGATGAAGAAAAGTAAGAGAGCATAGACATTCAGGGAGCTCAGTGTAGTTCAATGTGGCTGAAATGTGAATGAGTGACCAAGATGAGGCTGGTAAGGCAGACAGGTGCTAGATTGTAAAGGACCATATTAAGGAATTTTAAACTTCAACCTAGTGATAGCTAGTTGTTGAAAGATATTAGGGAGCTGACACTAGGTCACATTTATACCTGTGTGTAAAACTAGTTAAAGTAACAAAGTGTGGGCTGGGGTTGTGCCTCAGTGGTAGAACACTTGCCTAGCATGTATAAGGCACTGCTTACACATAAAAAAATAAAAAAAGGTATTGTGTTCATCTATAACTAAAAATATTTTTTTAAAAAACCTCAAAATTAACAAAGTGCATTGTGACAGTGACCAAGAGAGCTGTCTAGACAATCAAGGGGGGTTTCTCAATGGGAAGAAATTCCAGTGGCATTTTGGGGCTAAGGACTATGCTGTATCTCAGGAGTTCAGAGGTCCTTTACATGGAAACCCAGGATTGGGGCTGGGGATATAGTTCGGTTGGTAGAGTGCTTCCCTCACATGCACAAGGCCCTGGGTTCAATCCCCAGTGCCACAAAAAGAAAAAGAAAAAGAAAAGGGAAAGGGAAAAAAAGGAAAGAGAAAAGAAAAGAAAAAGAAACCCAGAACTAGAAAATATCCTAGTGATTATCATTCAGGGAAACTGAGTCTCAGAGTGAGTTACCATCAAGTTAGAGGCTGACCTAGAACTAAGCTCTAGGTTCAATGTGGTTTGTTTATTTTTTGGTACCAGGGATTCAACTCAGGGGCACTCGACCACTGAGCCACATCCCAGCCCTATTTTGTGTTTTATGTAGAGACAGGGTCTCACTGAGATGCTTAGTGCCTTGCCATTGCTGAGGCTGGCTTTGAACTCGCAATTCTTCTGTCTCAGCTTCCCTGAGTGCTGGACCTTTTTTTTTTTTGGTACCGGGGATTGAACTCAGGGGTACTTGACCACTGAGCCACATCCCCAGCCCTATTTTGTGTTTTATGTAGAGACAGGGTCTCACCGAGTTGCTTAGCAACTCACCGTTGCTGAGGCTGGCTTTGAACTCACAATTCTCCAGTCTCAGCCTCCCTAAGTGCCAGGATTACAGGTGTGTGCCACTATGCCTGGCTTAGGTTCAACATGTTTCGGTATCCTAACTCCCTTTTCTTTTCCACAGGATCGAGTGCTACCTCCCTGTACCCTGTACTCAACTTTCTACTCTACGTGCCTGAGCTTGCCCACTCCCCCTTGTACATTCAGGACAAGGATGGGGCTCCAGTGGCTACCAACGCCTTCCACAGTCCCCGCTGGGGTGGCATTATGGTAATAGTCGCATTATGCAGACCCCAGAGCCCAAGCTTCAGGAACAGACAGATGTTCCCTGAAACTATTCCTTTGGCCTTCTTCTGGCCCACCCTATTGGGGAGGGGCAGGCACCAAGGATATGAGAGTGCTATGTGCTCATGCCCCTCCTCTGCCAGCTCTGCTGTTTCTTACTTCTGTGTTTTCTGTACTGTGACCCTTTTGCACTTACCAGTTTGCACTTGGGAGTATACTGTGCTCATCTTAGGTCTTAGCTCTCTCTGGAGGAGTCTTGAAAAGTTAAAAACTTTGTCTCCCCTGTTAGACTGGCAGCTTCTCATGGATTGGAACTGTGAAATGTTATAAAAATTTTATTTTTCAGGACTTTTGAGGGGGTAGTTGAGGTAAGTTACTTAAAATTCCTTATAGTAGATACTCAAATACTGGCTTTTCACTGGGTTTGTGGAAACCCAGAGAGCAGAAAATATGTCTTCCTTTTCTCTTATGGCCTCCAGAGTGCCAAGAGCAGAGGTATGCACAGTTTGGTGTGTTGTGGCAACCTTATTCCCCCTCTTTCAGGTGTATAATGTTGACCCCAAAGCCTATAATTCCTCGGAGCTGCCAGTAAGAGTTGAGGTGGACATGGTGCGAGTGATGGAGGTGTTCCTGTCTCAGTTGCGGTGAGGTCCTGGGTGATCCACTTTGGGGCCTGTCCATCCAGAGGGGCCAGAGTCTTTTGGCTATAGAAAGGGGTTGCAGAGTAGAATCAAATCTCACTTGCTGGGAATACTTTGACTGTGCCTAGAGCTCCAGGGAAACTAAGAAAGGTTTCCAAGGAACTGCTTTATCCTTCTAAGGATTAGTGGCTGATAAAACCTGTTTTCAGAAAAACAGACTCATGGAAGTCAGGTACCTGGGGTGTGTGACTAGGGATGCTTAAGAAAATAACTGTGGCTGGGCATAATGTTGTTGCTTATAATTTCAGCTATTTGGGAGGCTGAGGTAGGAGGATCAGAAGTTCTATTTATGTATTTATTTGGTACCAGGGATTGCTTAACCCAGATGTGCTTAACTGTTAAGCCACATCCCCAGCCCCCCCTTTTTTATATTTTATTTAGAGACAGAGTATTGCTGAGGTGCTAAGTGCCTTGCTAAGTTGCTGAGGCTGGCTTTGAGCTTTTGATCCTCCTATCCCAGCCTCCCAAGACTCTGTCTCAAAAATAAAATAAGAAGGGCTATGAGTATAGCTCAGGGGTTAAGCACCACTGGGTTCAATCCCTAGTACTAAAAAAAGGTGGTTCTGGATCATACTTTAACTCAGTCCCACTAGCCCCATTTGTTCATGGAGAGGTTAGAGAGGGAATATTAAACTAAGTTGGTGTTATACAAATATTTTAGCTCTGGATCCTTTTCCAAACAAGATCTTGGAAGTCCATTATAGAAACCAGTAAAAATGGAAACGCTCTGGTTGAAGCCTGGTTTGGGGCTCTGGATTGCTTCATTCTTACCAAGAACCATTAGGGATGTTGCTACTTACCCTCCACATCCCCTAAGCTTCTTAGTATAATTAAAAATCACTAGCCTATGGGGTTGGGATTGTGGCTCAGCAGTAGAGCACTCACCTAGCATGGGTGAAGTACTGGGTTGGATCCTCAGCACCACATACAAATTAATAAATAAAAATAAAATTATAAAAAAAATCACTAGCCTAGGACAGATCTTCTAGGATTCTTCGTCATTGTCTTCCACCTTCTGACTTCTTCCTTCATTATCCCTACAGTCTGCTTTTTGGGATTGCTCAGCCCCAGGTGCCTCCAAAATGCCTGCTTTCAGGACCTAAGAGTGAAGGACTAATGACCTGGGAACTTGACCGGCTGCTTTGGGCTCGGTCAGTGGAGAATTTGGCTACAGCCACCACCACTCTCACCTCCCTGGCCCAGCTTCTTGGGAAGATCAGCAACATTGTCATCAAGGATGATGTGGCATCTGAGGTGAGTGGGGAAAGGATAGATTCTGTGGTCTAGTATTGGGCTAGGTTTGTGTGGGCATGCCATCTTTAAGTGCCTCAGGTTTCCTCTAGATGGACATGCCAGGAGTCTAGATGAGAATAAAGGTAGATTTCAAGATTTCTGATTCTCAGAAAATAAATTATAGCTTTTTTAGGCTGGCCTCTGTGTATCCTGGGTGAACTCCAGGCAACCTCCTTGGTAGATGGAAGGCACAGTAAGGTCTGACCCTCTATGCCAAGCCAGGACTTACTGGTTAACCCCCGTCTTCTCCCCTTTCTAGGTGTACAAGGCTGTAGCTGCAGTCCAGAAGGCGGCAGAGGAGTTGGCCTCTGGGCACCTGTCATCTGCCTTCGTTGCCAGCCAGGAAGCTGTGACATCCTCTGAGCGTGCCTTTTTTGATCCTTCACTCCTTCACCTCCTGTATTTCCCTGATGACCAGAAATTTGCCATCTACATTCCACTCTTCCTCCCTATGGCTGTGCCCATCCTCCTGTCACTGGTTAAGATCTTTCTGGAGGCTCGCAAGTCCTGGAAAAAGCCTGAGAAGATAGACTGAGCAGGGAAGTATCTCAGTAGAAAAGCTGCTTTCATGGCCAAGGAGGGAGGTATTAGATTGCGAGGCACATAACTGGGGCCTACTGGGGACAATTTACATCTCTCCAATCTCCTCCATTGCCTCTCCAACTGCTAAAGTACAACACTCCAAGTTGTGTTCATCTTTTTTTCCCTTCCTATTCCTCTGGTTCAGGCTGTCACCCCCAGGAGCCTCAAAAGGTACCCCTTTTCTGGTTTGATCTTGATAGCCCAAGTACCTCCCTCTGGGGCAGAGGCATCTTGTCCTTCTGGCCTATTAACCTGGCACATTCTTTTTTTTTTTTGGCACCAGGGATTAAACTCAGGGGCACTCGACCACTGAGCCACATCCCCAGCCCTATTTTGTGTTTTATATTTAGAGACAAGGTCTTATTGAGTTGCTTAGTGCCTCGCTGTTGCTGAGGCTGGCTTTGAACTTATGATCCTCCTGCCTCAGCCTCCCAAGCTGCTGGGATTATGGGCATGTGCCACCACACCCAGCTAACCTGGCACATTCTTGCACTGAAAGGGAGCACTAGGGGGAAGCCCTGGGTTGGATTGTAGCCTCCTCCCCTCTACATTTCTCCCTAACCCATGGGGGAGATCACCTCTAAGACCTTCTCTCTTACTCCCCTTCCTCCCTTTACTTGTTGGGTGCAGCCTGAGTCTAGGAGGCAGCAGCTCAGGACCTGGTGGTATGTGTATGGCAGAGGTTCCCTTCACCCTCTCAGAGAAGCAGTGTGTTATAGTGGGTAAATTTTTAGGCTTGGAATCCAAAGGCTTGAATTCAAATCCTTGCTTTGGCACTAAACTAGCTAGGGAACTTTGGATAAGCTACTCAGTCTCTCTGAGCCTCAATTTTTCATTTGTTCAGTGGCATTGATGATACCTCCCTCAAAAGGTGGTTGTATGGATAACTTATAAACGTGGAACTGTATGGCATACATTAGACTTTTTAAAAATTTTTATCAGATTTTTTTTCTTTTTTTTTTTGGTACTGGGGATTGAACTCAGGGGCATTCGACCACTGAGCCACACCCCCAGCCCTATTTTGTGTTTTATGTAGAGACAGGGTCTCACTGAGTTGCTTAGTGCCTCGCCATTGCTGAGGCTGGCTTTGAACTCGCGATTCTCCTGTCTCAGCCTCCCTAAGTGCTGGGATTACAAGCATGAGCCACCGTGCCCGGCTCAGATTTTTTTTCTTATAGTAGGATTTAACCCAGGGGCACTTTGCCACTGAGCTACATCTCTAGCCCTTTTTAATTTTTATTTTGAGACAGGGTTTTACTAAGTTGCTTAGGGCCTCACCAAATTGCTGAGGCCTTAGGATCCTCCTGTTTCAGCCTCCACTGCGCCTGACATACCAGATTCTTTTTTCTTTTTTTTTTTTGGTACTGGAGATTGAACTCAGGGGTACTCGATCACTGAGCCACATCCCCAGCCCTATTTTGTGTTTTATGTAGAGACAGGGTCTCACTGAGTTGCTTAGCGTCTTGCTGAGGCTGGCTTTGAACTCGTGATTTTCCTGTCTCAGCCTCCCTAAGTACTGGGATTATGGGCTTGCGCCACTGCACCCAGCTACATACCAGATTCCTAATAAACATTGGTCAATACGAACTGGAATGATATTGAAGTATGAGCATGACTTTCATTCATGTGTAAATAACTATTTTCTGCACTCAGAGTTCTGCTTTTGCTACATAGCAGGGTTTCTAGGAGAGAATGCCGGTACTAGTGAAAGCTCTGGGATACTAACTCATTCATGAATAAGTCAAAGAATGTATCGAGTACTAGCTGCAAGGAGCACAAAGTGGTGCTGGGGTATTACAGAGAACAAAGTTGACAGGATCTTTCACAGATGATCTTTCATGGGGAAGAGCCAGTGAACAAGTAAAAGTAATTCCACATAATGCATTAGTGGAAAAACTAATCAGGGGTAAGTATTTTAGACGGGGAGGGTGTAATGAAGGGTCTTTGAAAGTTGAGGCTTGAGCAGAGACTAAGGAAGAAGCCATCAGGGCAAGAGGATCTCACGCAAAACCCCTGAGGCTCGAATTCAGCGAGTAAGAGTAAAGCGAGTAAGAGGAGTTAGGCAGGACCTCTTACCAAAAAAGTATCCAACCATGAAGGAAGAGCGTGCAAGCCCTGCACCCTGGCGCTGGGCCCGCCGCCTTTCAGCCGGAGTGGACCTGACAGAAGGCGGGATCAGAGCGGGACCCGCCCTGGGGGCGGGGCTGGGGCGGGCCGGCACCTGGGGCCCGGCCGGGGGCGGGGCTGCGGACGCTCCCGCTTCCCCAGGCTCCAGCCGGCGCAGGCAGTGGTGGCGGCAGTAGGCTAGCCGCGGCCGCGCGAGGCCATGAAGGTGAAGAAGGGCGGCGGTGGGGACGGAACGGGAACGGAGCCCGCTCCAGGAGCCTCGGGCACGAGCGTGGAACCCACGCCGGAGCCGCAGGCGGAATCCGAATCTGGGTCCGAATCGGAGCCGGAGGCAGGCCCGGGGCCCAGGCCGGGGCCGCTGCAGGGAAAGCAGCCCATCGGGCCGGAGGACGTGCTGGGGCTACAGCGCATCACCGGCGGTGAGCACCGGCGAGGGAGCGCCGCCCGCGGGCGGGAGGGGACCCGCACCGCGCGCGTGGAGCTCGGCTCCCGCCCCCTGACCCTCCTCCCCCCACTGCCCCTCCCCCACCCGTTCCTGGTCTCCTGTGTCCCCTACTCTTAACACCTCTCCCTTCTTCCAAGTCTGAGATCTCTAAGCCCCCCTTCCCTTGATTCCTTTGATCTACCTGTGCACCCCTCTTCTCCTTGTAGAGGTTTATTTCCACCCTACTCCTTCCTTTTTGAGGGACCCACCCCTTTTCCCATGGTAGTGGTGGGGCAACACCTGCAACTCTAACCCTTTCCCCGTGGAGTATTCAGAACCATTCTGGGCCTGTGGGCACTAATGAGCCCCCACCCTGGATTCTAGGTGGAGACTGAATTAGGAAGCTTAAGACCCTCAAGTCTCCCTGACCATTTATGCCCTCGCCCTGGGTCCTCCAGGTGGCCTGGGAAGGAACTGAGCAGGAAGCTTCTGCTTGTTGGCTAAGGGCCCTGTCTTGGGAGTGAGTTAGTGCCCCCTCAAGTCTGGACTGGGGCCTGTCCTCTTCAGGGGCACTGTCATCAAGAGAAGCCTAGTCTCCACTGAGTTTTTGGACTGGACTGTCTGGGTTGGAGTCCCAGCTTTGCTACATAATGGGCCATGTGACCTTGGACATGTAACTTCATTTCTCTGAGCATGTATTTTCATCTGTAAAATGGGGATAACACCTCCCTCATAAGGTTATTGTGAATAAAATAAGTCCTCTGATTTTCTACAGTGGCATGTTATGCATGCTCTGTAAATAGGGTTCTTTTATCAGTATTATTGGGGGGGCAGTATCACAGGACTGCTGCCTGGTGGCATACAACTGGGTATTCAGGACAGAGGCAAAGGTCACCATAGACAAGGAACAAAGACTCGGAAACCTCATGGCAGAGGCTTGACTAGCCCTGAAGAGTGGGAGATATTTAGCGAGACAGTGGCCTCCACCTTGGCATTGTTTACCCAGTAACCTGCCCTGGCTCCCTTTGTGAGAGTACCGTTGGATCCTCTCTCCATTAGGATGGGGATAGCCCAGGGCTTCCAGATGAACCTACGGAGAGAACCATGATGGCAAGCTAGAGCCTGTGCATTTGGGTCCCTGGGGTCTCCTTCCTTTTGTGAGCTAGGCGGCAGCCATTCTTGGCTGGGCCCCCAAATGGCTGAGTGCCCTTGCAGAAGCAGGCCTTGGACCAGGCTGACGTTGGAGTCAATTGGGCTGCAATTTGTAACAGCAGCATTTAGGATTCAGTTTAGCTCTGGGAATGGAGGTCAGACTGACCTGTCTTGAGTCCTGAATAATTTGAGGGGTTTACTTTGCCACCAAAGGAGCCTTCCAGGTGAAGTTACAATATGTGTTTCCTAACTTGGAGGAAATTCATAGCCCTTAGAGATGAGGCGTCTTGGGGAAAGAGTAGGGATAGGGGCTTTGTTGGAGCCCTTTCCTGTGCAGGATTTGAGAGCAGGGAGCCAGGGCTCTCCACCCTAGCACCCATTGCCTGGGTCTTTTGACCCTAATCATGTGGATCTGAGGTTTGCTGTCCCTGGATTACTGGGCCCTGAATCCAGCTTAGGAAGCTATTTGTGGCTGAGAGGAAGGGACAGTTGTGTTCTGAGCCTTCAGTTGCTCTTGCCCTCACTCTGGCCCAACCCTGGGCCCTAGGCTTCAGCTTTCTTGGCAGAAGGGATCTGAGCCATTAGCATCCCTTGCCCTCATTTCCTCCTAAATCAGAAGGGCTGACAGATTGTTTGCAGTAGAAGAGTCTGGGAGCCGGGCATGGTGGCTTGTAATCTCAGCACTTTGGGAGGCTGAGACAGGAGAATTGCAAGTTCAAAGCCAACCTCAGCAACGGCGAGGTGCTAAGCAACTCAATGAGACCCTGTCTCTACATAAAACACAAAATAGGGCTGGGGATGTGGCTCAGTGGTCGAGTACCCCTGAGTGCAATCCCTGGTACCAAAAAAAAAAAAGAGTCTGGGGTCAGACTGCAAAAAAAATAAAAAGGAAGGGGTGGGGACCTTGCAAGGAGCCACAACTAGGGTCCTGCTCCCTTCCTCACCTTATGCCCTGCACCTTTCTATATCTTTGGACCAGTGCTTACTTTCTGTGAAAATAAGGTGTGTACAGGGTGAGGAAGGAGCTTCCCACTTCCAGTTTCCTCCCTCCCCCAGTCCCCACATTTTGGGCCATGGTAACAAGGTTCAGGGCCAACTCCAAGCTTTATGTAGTTCCTAATGGGTCCCTAGGTACCAGAGGACCATCAGGAGGGCTTTCTGGAGGGGACTGCCCCAGGCATGGGAAAGAGAGAAACCTGAGGAAGAGGACGACTTTATATTCACTTCCTCTTCCTATCACAGAGTAATAGGTAGTGGCCTAGGATCCTGGAGGGTGACTTCTAGGCCTCTATAGGCCACCAGTGAAGGATGTGGTTTATGCAGGCTGACAGTACCAGCCTGCACCTCTCTGCCCCTTCCTATTTATTTCCAGGGCCTCCCTAAGCACTTGCATATTTCCTGCAAGGACAATGAGGATTAGATCAGGCCCTGTAGATTCCTGAGCTTCTTCAGGCAGGGCCTACCACTGTCTCTGATTTCCCTTCTGGGCCTGAGGACTCCCCTTCCTCTCTTGCATACCCCTGATGCACCTGTCCCTCTTCTTGGCTTAGCCTATATTTTCTGGGAGCCAGGGAGTACTTTCTCTGTGGGAGTGGCTCAGGGCCAAGGCTAGAGAGATGACCTCTAAAGGGGATCCCTGTCTTTGCTAAAGACTTCTTCCATTTGGAGATCTACAGAGGATGGGAGGAAATTTGGGCCCCTTCCCCCAAATATCCTAGGCTCTGGCCTAGAGTCAACAGAGCTTTGACTAAGCTGCTTAAGAGAGCTGGGCTTGCATAAGCTGCTTACAGGACTAGGTGGGGGTTGAGGGTGAGGAGAAACAGGGAAGGGCTTGTGTACCTGCCCCAGCTCTACCCATCTCAGAGGAAGTCACCTCAAGATCAGCCTTGCCTGACACTTCTAGATCTCATGCCAGGGGCAACCACAGATGAGAGTGGGAGCACCTTCCAGGGAAGGACTGTGTTTCTCCTAAGGCAGAACTGTGTTACCTCCTTTGCAGTGAGGTTTCCAAAGGCGGGGGTGTATGCTAGAGGATCCTACCAACCTGGAGACCTATGTGGCCCAAGGGCAGCCCAGCCAGCCTGGCAAAACAGAAGCTAGAATAAGGGTCCTAAACTCCAGGGTGGGAAGCAAAGTATGGTAGGAGGTGGCCTTGTCCTCCACTCTTCCCTGCTCTGCCCTTGTCTGACTCCCAGAGGCTGTTCACAAGGAGCTGTTCATCCACCATTAAATCCCCATGGCAGAAATATATCCTCTACACTATGGGGGCTCCCCCGGAGCAGGGACTTAATTCACTCCTTTTGGAGTGCAGTGACCGTAGGGATCAGAGAGAAAGCAGTAGCAAGTCCAGGATCCCACAAAAGCTGAACTGGCAGCAGAGGCTTTTGGGTCCCTTCCTTGCTCAGCTGCCTGTCTCTCCTAGACTACCTGTGCTCCCCTGAGGAGAATATCTACAAGATTGACTTTGTCAGGTTCAAGATCCGAGACATGGACTCAGGCACTGTCCTCTTTGAAATCAAGAAGCCCCCCGCCTCAGGTGAGCCGGCTGGGTGGGCCACTGTGTGTGTGGAGTGGGCCATCCAGGGACTTTTCAGACCATAGAAGAGTCAGAGCAGAGCTGGAGCTCAGACTCCAGCGTTTTCAGGAGTATTCAGGCAGCGAGGCCTCTTGTTTTCCTTCTATCTGTTTCTAGGGGTGGACATCTTAGAAGGACAGTCCTGCCCTTTTAGTTCCTGCCAGCCTGCCCTCTGCAGGCCTCCCTAGGAACTGCAGCCCCAGAGATCCCATGCCTGTGTACATCCTATGGCTCTGAGAACCTCCATGGAAATTGGTGACTTCCTGAACTAGAACCCCTAGGTGCCACCATTTGGCCAAAGTTCTGAACTCTAAATGTGTATCAGAATCTCCTGGTAGTTTTTAAAAATTCAGATACACAGGGACCAGGGTGGAACCCTGGGTGGGTAAGGGCCCCAGCTTGAAGCTCACTGAGGCTAACTGGGGTACATTGCAGAGCGGTTGCCCATCAATCGGCCGGACCTGGATCCCAATGCTGGACGCTTTGTCCGTTACCAGTTTACACCTGCCTTCCTCCGCCTGAGGCAGGTGGGAGCCACGTGAGTCACTGGGCTGGGGTGAAGGCTGGGGATGAGAGACTAAGAGGGAGCAGCCCTTCCTAAGTTCTGAGCCTCCCTCAGGGGTGCTCTGTCCAGAGTCTGTGCAGCTGGCTGGCTGTTGCCAAGGCCGGACTCAGCCCTGCCCCCTTCCCTTATGCAGGGTGGAGTTCACAGTGGGAGACAAGCCAGTCAAGAACTTCCGAATGATTGAGAGGCACTACTTCCGCAACCAGCTACTCAAAAGCTTTGACTTCCACTTTGGCTTCTGCATCCCCAGCAGCAAGAACACATGCGAGCACATCTACGACTTCCCCCCACTCTCTGAGGAGCTGAGTGCGTGGGCAGAGGGATGGGAGCCGGGCAAGTGGGGGATGTGTGGGGACTAAGCTGGCCAGGGGAAGGGATGCTTGTGGACCTGACTCCCTTTTTTCCCATCCTGGGTCACTTTTGTGTCTGGTATTATTCCCATGTCACCTGTAGGGAAACAGGTTCAAAGAGATTGAGTAACTCCCTGAGGTGGTTCATCTATCCCTGTCCCCCAGTCCTGAAGCCCCTGCAGTGGTGTGGCTCAGGCTCCTGACCTTTTACCTTGGCTGGGCCTCTCTTGCAGTCAGCGAGATGATCCGTCACCCATATGAGACACAGTCTGACAGCTTCTACTTCGTGGATGACCGGCTGGTGATGCACAATAAAGCAGACTATTCCTACAGTGGAACACCCTGACCCCCCAAACTGCCCCCTAGTCCAGGAGGCCCTGAGCTGTGACTCTCTAGAATCACCTCTCAACTCTAGGTCCTCTGCATGGGGAGTGCTCCAGGAACCCTAGACCCCAAGTCAAGGTTGGGAGAAAGGGTGACTGGTGTCCCCAGCCAAGCCCCTGAAGCCCATGGGGTCTGGTACCTGGGGATGGGTGGTAGTGGGACTGTTTACCTCCATGTCTAGAAGGGCCTCCTACAAGAGGAGCAGCCAGGACTCCCAGACAGTCTAGCTGGGCCCTCTTGGGCCCAAGTTTCAGAATAGTGCCCCCTGCTCCAAGCTGCGACTAGGTCAGGGATCCATTCTCTGTCCCCTACCTGCCATCTCCAGGCCATTTAGAATTGTAAATTCTCAATGATACACAGTGGGTCTGGGCCCTAGCCCCAGCCCCAGCCTCTTTCATCCGGGGTCAAAACACTGCCTAAGGTATGGGAGGGACTGGCCCAGATTGCAGCCTGTGGTAGGAGCTGGACCAACTGTATATAGTTTTCAATAAACTTTTTTCCTTTTCTGGTCTCTGGTGTAGCCAGCCTGTGTGTGTGTGAGCAAAGGCAGGGGTCGGGTAGGGTATGGGCAGGCAGTAATGTGCTCAGGAGTAAAAATCTCCCCACCTCTGATTGCCCTCTGACCCCTCAACTACACCCCAGTCTTCTGTCTCCTAATTCTTTGAAATCTGAGATCTTGTCCAGCATCTAGAATTGGCAGATAGGACAGGATGGATCTCACTTTGTCTTCCCAGTATGGCCATTTTTTTTTTTTTTGGTACCAGGGATTGAACTCAGGGGTACTCAACTGCTGAGCCACATCCCCAGCCCTATTTTGTGTTTTGTGTACAGACAGGGTCTCACTGAGTTGCTTAGCACCTTGCCATTGCTGAGGCTGGCTTTGAACTCTTGATTCTCCTGTCTCAGCCTCCCAAAGTGCTGGGATTACAGGCGTGCACCACCATGCCTGGCTCTCAGTATGGCCATATTAATTGAAATTCTTTTTCTGCTTTCACCATTACCTTTTCTGTTTGGTGCTTGAGTGGCCAGACCTGGTTTGTTCAGATCCCTGGAGTTAGGCCTATGGCATAGGACTTCAGTAATAAAGGTATATTAAATGATATATTAAAAGGACTGACCATAAATGAGTGCTGGTGAAAACATGAAGCAGCTAGAACTTTCTACCCTGTGGTAAGAATATAAAGTAGTGACCACTTTGGCAAACAGCTCAGTGATATTGCAGAATCTACACATTCCATTCATAGACATCACCCAAGAGAACCACAGTAATGTTCTTGGCAACTGTTTT
>PVHX01011476.1:28812-64101 GCA_004024805.1 Geosciurus inauris | reverse complement strand
GGTCTCACTGAGTTGCTTAGTGCCTTGCCATTGCTGAGGCTGGCTTTGAACTCGCGATTCTCCTGTCTCAGCCTCCCTAAGTGCTGGGATTACAAGCGTGAGCCACCGCGCCTGGCTCCCAGATCTCTTTTGTAGCTATTTTTGTCACTTTTTTTTTTTTTGTGGTGCTGGGGATTGAACCCAGGGCATTGTGCATGTGGGGCAAACCCTCTACCAACTGAGCTACATCTCCAGCCCTTTGTCACCATTTGGCCTGGAAACTGAGCTAAAGGCTTGGATCCATCTGGTCAGGCTTACCCAGCTTGTGAGGAGCCAGGATCCATCTCAAAGTCCAACTTGGCTCATTCCCTTCCAGGTTGCAGGGACAGGGAGAGGAGGCAGATGCCCAGGGCAGCATCAGCTCCAGGACTGTAGTCTCTGAGCAGTCAGGTGGTGCTGGCTGCATGAGCCAGCGGCAGGGCTACAATGCCACACACCGCCCCACTGTCTGGCTCACAGGTCTGCACGTTGCTGGGGCTTGGCTGACCTTGGATGACCTTAGCTGCAAACTTCACTGCATACAAATTTTGCTTACATGTTGCCCATTCTCTTGGATCCAGAGCCTCCTGCAGCTGTCTTCTCATCGTCCACCACCAAAGCACTGGGACCCAGCTGAACCGCAGGATGCTCAGGTGGCCTCTGCATGCAGAGCATGTGTCTGTACTCTGCAGCCAACCTGTGTGGCCTTGGAGGGCCTCATGACCAGCCACACCCCCACCGCTCCCTGCCCCACTTGCCTTCTTTTCAAGAGGACATCTGCACCTGACCTTCCTCACCCCTGGGCTACTCACCAGAACCAAGGGAACTGGGACCAGGTCCCGACCCAGTGTCTTGCTTTGTTCTGGAGGCTGGATGGGCTGGAAGACCTCCTAGCCCTGGGTACAGCAAGACCAAAGCAGGCATTGTCAACAGAGATGCGTGGGTGTCTCAGAGCCACAGACTGGGCAGCAGCAGGAGTCTGGAAGGGACTGGAATCAGGAGCCAAAGCGCCATTGTGAAGCCTGGAAGGATTCTTCCTTTGCTTCTGATCACTGCTTCTCTGAGCATCTCTGCCTTATTCTGCTCTCTGGCAGATCCGAAATCTTGCTTTCACATTATAAACAACAAAACAAAACAAAAACAACCATCATCCACGTAAGCCAGGAGCATTGTCCTGTGTTAGAAGATAAGGCAACGTCCAACTTGATGGGAATGTAAAAGGGATAGAAGAACCAACCTGAAGGGGCTCCCACGGGACATATTTGGGACAACAAACATGGAAATGAAGGACAGTAAGAGCCCACACCTGCCAGGAGCAATGGCACACTCCTATAATCCTACCTACTCGAGAGGCTGAGGAGGATCACAAGTTTGAGGCCAGCCTGAGCAACTTAGATCCTGTCTCAAAATAAAATAGGGAGCCAAGTGCGGTGGGGCACGCCTGTAATCCCAGCACTTAGGGAGGCTGAGACAGGAGAATCGTGAGTTCAAAGCCAGCCTCAGCAACGGCGAGGCACTAAGCAACTCAGTGAGACCCTGTCTCTACATAAAACACAAAATAGGGCTGGGGATGTGGCTCAGTGGTCCAGTGCCCCTGAGTTCAATCCTCGGTACCTAAATAAATAAATAAATAAAATAGAAATGGCTGGGGTGTAGCTCAGTGGTGGAGCATTTGCCTAGCATCATGCATGAGACCCAGGGTTCAATCCCCAGGAACAAAAGAAAAAAAGAGCCCATACCTGGCTACACCTGAGAACCCACTTCCCATGGCGGTGCCCACAAACTCCATTCAATAACAGTAATAATAATAAGAGGAAGAAGAAGAGAAGAAGAATCCTAATAATTTTTAAAATTTCAAGCACTGAGAACTCTTTTATTGAAGATACAGAATAAATAACAAAATCACTTATTTTTTTTGGTATTGGGGATTATTAGGGAACAGCAAATGCTGAAATCTAGAACATATCACCTTAACCAACCTAATAAACTCAACCCTACCAAGAGCAAGACAGCTAACACAAGGTAGGAAGTGCCCCTGAAAAATGAATAAATGAGTAAATAAATTGTCTAACCTGAGTGTAGTCAGTAAAGAACTCCAGGCAAACTCAAATGGAGGGACGTTCTGCCAAAGAGTTGGCCTTGATTCTTCAGAAATGTCCATGTCATGAAAGACAAAGGCAGGCTGAGGAAGTGATCCGGATCAAAGACAGCACAGGTCATACTTGATCCAGCTCCAGGGATCAAGTTTATAACCAGCAAAACTGGTTATGAAGGACACTTTGCTGAGTAAATATTAGATGATGGACTAAACACAAGCTGATAGTATCGTAGCAGGGTCACACTGCATGCAGAGTGTGCAAAATGAGGTGATTATCCTGGGGTCATGGAGAACACCCTTGCTCTTAGGAGACCCACGCTGGTGCACTCTGTAAAATGCTGTGATGTCTATAACAAACTCACAAATAGCTTAACACAAAGTTTGGTGTGTAAATAGAGACAGATAAAGTAAGTGTGGATAAAGTGTCAACAGCTGGACAATCTAGATGAGGAGTAGGTGAGCGTCCATTGTACTTTTTTTGTGACTGTTACAAAGGTTTGGGAATTGAAATATAAAATAAAAGTGGGGGAATGGCCACCACCAATAGCTCTGGAGCTTGCATCTCTTGGGTTGCAGAGAATAGCCAGGGCGATGATGAAACCAGCATTCCATTTCCAGTCTCCCGTGAAGGTATTTTCTGGTCAGCTCCAGGCAGGGGTTGACGTGTTCAGCTGTGGCTGAGGAGCAGGGTCAGGCTGGTGCCCAGATGGTGTCAGTGTGAATGGGCAGGTGGGGAGTGTAAGGTTTGCTCCGAACCAGACACAACACAAGGGATCTTTATTCATGGGGGGTCAGTGCAGGAGGATGCTCAGAGGGAGAGAGAGAGGCAGTCCTGGGCATGGGATTTATAGGGCCTGCAGTAAACGAGTCATGGACTATGGATTGGTCATTTCAAACCAGTGCCTCAGGTGAGGATTGGTGGTCTTAATTGTGAGCACCCTTAAGGCAGTTGAAGGTTAACTTTGGGTGGCTGGGCATTGTTAGCTTGGGCAGGAAACTCACACGGAAACTGCCTGGGGCAGGGCTGCCAGAGGCTTTAGAGAAGGGAGGGGCTGAAACTGGGTGTGGGGAGGGCTGTTTCTACCTTACAGGGAGGAGACCACCTTCTGCGCCCTGGGGGCAGATCTGGAGAGATCCCAGTGAGCTAACTGTGGGGACCCTCACCCAGTCACTCCCCAACCTCCCAAAGACAGAGGAGGTTCAAGGGTGGGCTGTTCTGATGCAGCCATCTGGGCAGGAAAGCCCTCCACCCTCCGCTACTGGGGTGTCCCAGCTGGGCCACCGAGTAGGGCTGAGTCCCAATGCATTCGGGCAGAGAAGGCCCCAACCTGGCTTCACTTAGGGCCACCCGCACCCCCCACAGCTTTAAAAGCAGTCTGGGCCCAAGAATCCCAACACCTTTTCTCTAGTTTGCACCTGGTCGGGGGAGCTACCATATATTGCGCACCTAAAAGTGATTCTCAATAAACCTCCTGAGGTACCAATGGTTTCCCTCACTTTAAAATGAAGAAACTGAGGTGCCCAGAAGTTAAGCGTTTGTTAATTGACGATTTTTTTTTTTTTTGGTACTGGGGATTGAACTCAGGGGCACTGGACCACTGAGCCACATCCTCAGCCCCATTTTGTGTTTTATGTAGAGACAGGGTCTCACTGAGTTGCTTAGTGCCTCGCCCTTGCTGAGGCTGGCTTTGAACTCGCGATTCTCCTGTCTCAGCCTCCCAAAGTGCTGGAATTAATTGATGATCTTGATGCCTATGCTGGGAGGACCCCGAGGTCGGCTGACACCCAGTGCCACAAAGCAGCCATGTGGGGAGAAGTCTCAGCCACACAAAGAGCCTCTTTCTACCGCTCTGTCTCGCCCTACGACCTCCAGAGCAGACAGTTCCAGGGGCTTCTGTCCCGGGCTAGGGTCAGCGTTTGTCCTACCCCCGAGCAGGTGCACGCCCCAGGCGGTCCTCCTGCCCTGCTCAGCTGACAGCTGGTCCCAGGGGCCGCAGAGAGTCCAGCTGCCTCTCTCGGGGTGTTGCGCCACCTGCAAGACCCGCAGGACGCACGCACACGAAGCTGGAGTGGTAAGCGTCATGGAAAGTTTGAATTTCTGAAAAACTTGAGAAAAAGAAACGAAAACACTTGTGGAGTGAAAACTCCCCATCGCAGGGGCCTGCTGCCGCGGAGGGCGCCCGTCTGGCCTCTGCCAACCCACCTCGTGGGGAAGCAGGACCGCTTGGGCGTCTCCGGGGGCTCCGAGGCGTGCGGGTGGGTCGGAGCAGGAAAAGTGAATCAACCTCCAGCGGAGTTGGCAGGAGGGAGGACGCCGGCGCCCGGGGCGGTGCAAGCCGGGCGGGGCGGAGCGGAGCGGGGCAGGGCAGGCTCCGGAGCCCAGGGCGCGCCGCGGGGCAGGCCGGGGGCGGGGCGGGAGGGGGCGGCCCTCGGCAGGGCGGGGCCTGGGCGGGCTGGAAGGCGGAAGGAGGGTGCGCGCTTGGCTGCTGAGAGTGGAACCCCAAGTCCCCACGCCCCGCGCCCCAGCCCGCGCCATGGAGGCCGCGCTGCTGTGGTTCTGCAACTGGAGCACGCTGGGCGTGTGCGCCGGGCTCAAGCTGCCGCAGATCTACGCACAGCTGGCGGCGCGCAGCGCGCGGGGCATCAGCCTCCCGAGTTTACTCCTGGAGCTGGCCGGGTAAGGCCCGAGATGGCCCGGCAGGAGCTGGGAGCCCGGGAGAGCCGGGCTAATTAAGTACAGCTGGGCAGCTAAGGGTTGTCGGGAGTTTGGGGGCTGGGGGCGCTTCCCAGGGCCGCTCCCACCTCCTCGTGGCTCCTCTCCAAGCCAGGTGAGGCACGAATCGACTGCGCACGCCCATTTTACAGATGAAAAAGTTGATGCCCAGCGGAATCAGCGCTTGGTCCTTTAGTGGCAAAACCCACCGGCTGTGATCAAAAGCCATTTGCACCTTGAGCCCTTCGTCCCTAAACCTGCTCTGCACCGTCGGTCTCTTTTCCGGCCTTGATTCCCTCTCCTGTAAGACGAGAGCTTGGACTGAGATATAAGTTCTATATTTGGGGGATCAGACCATGGAGAGATCTCTGGAGCTAGAAGAGGAAGGGAACGTGGGTTGTCGCTTGAAAGATGGGCGGGATCCGACCAGCGGGGACAACCAACCCAGTAGTTAAAGACTTAAACGTGTGAAGCAGAGTTGTGAAGCTTTTAGTTGGGGAGACTGGAAAACACGTCCCTGAAACGCGAGATCTCGACTCTTGCCCGCTGGACTCTCGCTCGCCTTCCTCCCCGCCCCCGCTGTCACCCATCAGCTCTGAGGGCTGGTCCGGCATGCACCCTGCGGAGGCGGGTCCCGGCGCGTGCATCCGATGGGGGACACAGATGGGGTTCCACCCAAGGGGGGAACCTTTCCGGAGAGGCTCGGCTGACCTGAGTGTTTGTGACCCCCTCACGGGCTTACGCTGGGCGCCCCCCACCACGGCTGGAAGGATCTGGAGAGAGCAGGTGGGGGCCCCGAGTGTGGGAGGCAGCCTGCATTTCAGGTAGAGAAAGGAAAGGCTGGCGGTATGAGGGATAGGGCACAGTACAGGGGCTAGAAGTGGCCCCAGTGGCTACTAGTGAGCGACGGAGATTAAGGGCGTGCGAAGCCAGGAGTGGGATTTGGCTCGATCCCTTACTAAGACGCCCAGGTGCAGGATTGAATGGGAAACTGATGCCTATAGAGTCCCAGCCCGCACCACCTGCTCTGCCCGCACTTCCGCTCTTGCTGCAAGGCTTGAGAAATGCTAATCGCCTGGGGGGACAAAGGGGGGTGGGCTTATCTTAAATCCAGTGTCAGCTAACACCTTATCCAACAGCTTACCTAGCACAAACCTGCCCTGGCAATATGGTCTGTCTTGGCCAGACAGGCGAAAAGTTGGGGGTAGGGTGGCGCATTGATGCCTGAGGGTCTTGGTGTTCATCAAGGTGCAGACAGAGGAGGCTCTTCAGTGTGCTGGCCACCCGTCCGCCCATCTGCCTTCGGGGTCGTGCCAGGGCCCAGCCCGCAGATGTGTGTATTCCAGCCTGGCTGTATTAAAGCCCACCTCAGATGTCACCCTCCCTCCCAGGGCCTGAAGAAGTGAGTAGGCTCCACCCTGGGTTTCAATAGCTTTCTCTCCCTGCCTCCACCAGCAACTTCAGCACGGCTTGGGGTTCCAGAGCCCTTTCTGCAAGCCCTCTCCGTGCACCCCGGGCATTGCCCCACTTAATCCTCACAACTGCCTCAGGAGGTATGAATTGTTTTTACCCCCAAGACAATAGAACAATAGGAGCCGCAGCTTTGCAGCTCTTGCGGGAGCTGGCCCTTCGCATCCGGGCTCCTCCCCCCTTCCCTGGGGAGGCACCTGGGCTGGGCTGCAGAACTGCTGGCCTGCCAGGCTCCTGGGCCATGCCCATCTGTCTGGCTCTGACCAGGGGACTTCCAAAATGACAGCAGGAGGATCTACCACCATCAGCCCTCCAGGCTTAGAGGCAGGACAGTCTCCTGGAGGACAGGGACCCTCTTTGAATCCCCATCTGAGCAAACTATGAAACATTTTTGAGATAATTGGGTTCACTGCAGCATGAACTGTCTTAATGATACCAGGGAATGTCAGAGGGACCTGGGGAGACCCAGATCACACTCAGGCAGGGGAGCCACTTGGTCTGGGTCTTCAGGGAAGGGCAGGAGATAGCCATGTGGACAAAGGATTTCTCCAGGCTGGGGACCTTCTGGAACTGAGGCTCAGAGCTGAAATAGAAACAGTGAGACTGGACCAAAGAAGGAAGATGAAGACATTATCACCCATGTTAGAGTACCCACCGTGTGCACGTCCAACAGACCAGGAGACAGGCACTGCTGGCATCTCCACTTACAGATGGGGACACCAAGTCTCTGAGTGGTAGGAAACTGGTGCCCAGAGGTCTAGCTACAGAGTCAGTTCTGAACCTCTCTGCTCCTCTTAGGGATCCACATTCTTGACTTTCATCCCAAAGCCACAGGGTGAACACCTACCAAGGGAGGGAGCCGAGGTCTCAGGAAAGGGTTTGGGAGCTGGCTGGCCCTCAGCTGGCAGCTGCTATCAGTTTTACCCACAGCAATAGCCTCTGGGTAAGATTCCTTTGGAAAAGACTAGTTCAAATACAGAATCTGTCCCCTTCTCTTGGGTTTCTGACAGTATCCAATCCTAGGCTTAGCTGCAGGTGGCCACAGAATGGGAGGCCAAACCCAGTGCCTCCCTAAGCAAGGGCGCCTTCCCAGTCCTGGGCCTCGGGATCAACCACTACTTGACTAGCAGAGTCCACACAGCCTGGCTTCCTGCAGGGCCTGGGGGCAGGGTGGCCTCCGTTGGCCTAGCTTCAAGGACAAGCAGGTGGAGGGGGGACTGTTCCCTGACTCTCCTCCCACCGGCCCTCAGGGCGCTGGGCTGGAAGCAGAGGCTGCTGCTGAGCTGAGTGCCAGGAATGTGGGTCTTTATCCCGTGTGTGCACTGTCATCGAGCAGACCTCTGGGAATGTAGCCAGAGACCCACAGGCCCCAGGCCGCCATGTTCTTTGCTAACAAGGGTTTTCCACTGCCCCTACTGCCTTAGGAAACAGACACTGAGGGAACCACGGGGCCCTTCATGTGCCCCCTTCCTTTCTGTCCCTGGTGAGCAATGGACGTGAGAGACAGCTGGGCAGGGACAGAGAGCCTGAGAGAACAGCAGGGGATTCTGGTCTGAGGGAAGAGGCTGGGCCTGTGTGATCCAGAAGGCAGGAGGCTCCAGCCTGTGCTCCCGATAAGGGCAGGACCCTAGGGTCTCCAGCCCCTTACCCCCAGCCTCTCACCCAGCCAGACTGTTCTTGGTGGCCTTGAGGGTGCTCTTTGTCCCTCTCCCCTATGCTGTGGGAGGCACCATGGCCGCCAGGTAGCATCTTTCTGCTTCAGAAGTCCCAGCCCCCCCTGCCTTTCACTAGGCCGCGTCAGACCCCACCCCACATCCAGATGTTCCTGGCCCCCCTCAGATCCTTTCTGCCTAAGCAGCCTCTCAGGGTGACAGCAATGAGTGCCACCATCTGAGGGGCGTCTCCAGGGGGCTTGCCAAGAGCACAGCTTTGCAGACTGGCAGACCTGGGTCCAGAAGCCTGGACTCCTGGAATCCTGGTCAGTGCTTTACCCTCTGTAAAAACTTCTTGGTAAACAGCCATCTTGAAGGACCCGACAGCGATCCTGCCTGTTGTGCTCCAGCCCAGCACCCAGTGAGTTCTGGGTGCCCCAGGTCATGCAGGTGATTAATTCGATGTTTCACCTACTTTATCCTAACTTCTGTTCCGTGGCACATGGTTCCATGCCACCAGCTCTTTACAACCAACGCAACCAAAACCGTGCTTGGGACCTGGCTAGGTGCAGGGTGGTCTGTGAACATCTGTGCTCCCTGTCCCCAGGTTCCTCGTCTTCCTTCGCTACCAGTGTTACTATGGAAACCCTCTGCTCACCTACCTGGAGTACCCCATTCTCATTGCACAAGGTAAGGGCCCTTCTGCCTCCGCCTCGGGTCTGCCTGCGTGCTCCCCTCTGTCTCATGTAGAGCCTTTCCTTCCAGATGTCGCCCTCCTGCTCTGTGTCTTTCATTTTAACGGAAACGTGAAGCAGGCCGTGCCCTACATGGCTATGTATCCTTTCAGTATCAGAGTACAAAGTGGCTTGGAGGGCTGGGGTGTGGCTCAGCAATGAAGCACATGCCCAGTAGGCGTGTTCCCTGGGTTCCATCCCTAGCTCCCAGCTGAAGGAAGGAAGGAAGGAAGGAAGGAAAGGAGGAAGAGAGGGAGGGAGGAGGGGTCTGTGGTACCTGCTAACAGCATGGATTTTGAAGCAGGGTCATTTACCAGCCATATGACTTTTGGTCAAACTAAAAAGTCTGTCTGCACAGACTCTAGCACAGTCCCTGCCAGTGGCCTCCCCAGGACAGGAAGCCCTGGTTGTGCTCTACCTCACTTGGTGTGTAGGTTTATCATCTCCCTGCTGAAGTGTAGAATCAGCCCTGCTAAGAGCAGCAGCATGCACCTTTATTTGTTTATTTATCTGAGACATTTCTTCCTTCCCTGAAAAGTTCCCCCAGAGTATTAAGTAATGACCATGAGAGCGCCTGGCGTCCAGCTCCTTGCCACGGACACACCCAGCTGACCTCCTCCCAGCCTGTAGGCCAGAGGGTGTGGGCCTGCGAAGGTTGATTCACAGTGCCAGTCACACTGGGTCCAGGTAGGGGCTTAGAGGCGAGCCTCGAAGCCCCAGAAAGCCCCAGGGTCCGTCAGGGTAGGAGCCTGGAGGGCTCAGGTGTCACCCATAGGCCACATCCTGCCTGAGTGAGGGAAAGACCTCATTTAAACTTTTTTGTAAAGGACTTGCTGTTACTCTTCTGTTGAACTTCACACCCCTAAAAGGCCAGGAAAGCCTTTCACTGGCGGTGCCAGCTCAGTAATGCTGCTGCCGCTGTGTGATAGCCCCCCACCCTTTCCACAGAAGGAAAGTGGTGCTTAAGCGAGTCCCGACCCTCCGCTGTCTCCCCAAGCCCCAGCTCTTGTGGCTCAGTCTCCCTCTGCAGCAAAGCACTGGCAGAGCTGTGCCGCCCTCTCGGGTTAGACCAGGTGGGAGAAGGATTTTGAAAATAGTATTTGGAGCCGGGCATGGTGATTCTCTGGGAAATCTGGCAATGCTGCAAATGAGTCATCTGTGGAATTTTAGTAGCTTCTATTACTGGTCAAATTTTATAAAATGTTGGGTACATATTGGGAATAAATAGAATGAAGTAGGCTGGTACAGAATTGAGGGGAGGAAAAGTCACAAAAGTCAGATGGAAAAATTGAGTCAGAGAGCACTGTGGAAATGGGTGCTGTCGGCTGGATGCGGGGCTCTGGTGCACCTGCAGCACGGGCGCCATCTGTTCCAGTCCTTGCATTAGTTAATGTCATTAGTTACCATAACAGCCAGTTCTTGGGCTCCTCCTGTGTGCTGATGGCATTTAGGAAGCAGGAAATGGCGAGTCCATTGAGCAGGTGAGCAAACTAAGGTGGAGACCTGGAAAGCCAGTTGCCCCAGCCCCCAGGGCCGCCTGGCCGCCCCTCCGGCTGGCTTCAGCAGCTCTGCTGCAGCAGTGGAGTTCTACACCCTGGCCGGAATGAAAATCCAGATGGTTCCTCCCACTTCAGCATTGCCCACTCCACCTGTTTCAATTTTAAAAGAGTTTGTGGGAAAGGGGGAAGGAAGTCGGTAAGAAGTTCGCTTCACCCGTTCTGCAGAAATCTCCACTTTGTAGAGGTCGCAGAAATCTCCACTTTGTAGGGTTGGACCTCTTTCGTAAGTGCTTAACTTGGGGTGGGGGGACCAGGCATTGAACCTGGAGGCACTTTACAACAGAGCCGCATTCCCAACCCTTTTTATTTTTTTATTTTGAGATAGGTTCTCACTAAGTTGCTTAGGGACTCACTAAGTTGCTTGAGGCTGGCCTTGAATTGGTGATCCTTCTACCTCAGCCTCCCCAGCCACTGAGAATATAGGCGTACACCACCACACCAGCCTAAAGTGCTTAACTTTTGAAAATAAATTGGAGAGGTCTGCATGGCCAGGAATTAGGCAGATGTTACACCTGTTAGGAACATTCCAGCCCCAGGGTATAGTCCCTGAGCACTGAGGTCTTTGTGTTTTTCTTCTGTAATCTGCTTCTGCTTTTTTTTTTTTTTTTGGTACTGAGAATTGAACTCAGGAGCACTCGACCACCGAGCCACATCCCCAGCCCTATTTTGTGTTTTATGTAGAGACAGGGTCTCACTGAGTTGCTTAGCGCCTCACCCTTGCTGAGGCTGGCTTTGAACTCACGATTCTCCTGTCTCAGCCTCCCAAAGTGCTGGGATTACAGGCAGGCGCCACCGTGCCCGGTTTGCTACTGCTCTTTTAAACTTCGAGCTGATGTTCACTTGCAGCCCGTTTGGTCCTTTCCAAATCCAGCACTTTCTAGCAGAACAGGCCCCAGTTCCACCCATGGCTCCTCTTCTTGGTTCATCTGCACAAGGTGGGAGGGTGGTGGAGCCGCCAGCAACCTGCCACCATATCCCTTAGCACTTTGTAAGATTTGTGTCTTCTTGGTTCATCCTCAGCCTGCAGAAGTGGATCATTGACCTGGCTATGGTGAGTGTTGCCCCTTATAAAGCAAGTACCAGCAGTCCATTCCCACAGCACAATATGTGATTATTGACCACATATAATAGAGAAGGAAGGATTTACTGTGAGTTAGAGAACTTACTAAATTAATAATTATACATTTGCCACATTCTTTTTCTAGCTTTTTTTTTTTTTTTGGTACTGGAGATTGAACCCAGGGGCACTCAACCACTGAGCCACATCCCCAGCCCTATTTTGTGTTTTATATAGAGACAGGGTCTCACTGAGTTGCTTAGCACCTCGCCATTGCTGAGGCTGGCTTTGAACTCGCGATTCACCTGTCTCAGCCTCCCAAAGTGCTGGGATTATAGGTGTGCGCCACCGTGCCCCCGGCTCTTTTTCTAGCTTTGCTTCACCCCAAACATTTTTTTTTTCTTTCTTTGGAAAAGGTCTTATTTTTTCCTTACTTGGCTCAGAGCTAAAAGTCTCCATGGGATTCTGAGTGTGGGTCAGGATGCCCTTGACCACACATATTTCCAAGATGATGGAAGGGAATGTCGCTCCCCAACATGAGAAGGGGAGCTCACTGGTGGTCACAGGCCACTGCCTGCCACATGCAGATCCATGGATTTCATCCCTACCCCCACAACTTGTCCGGGATTTCATGGCTGGGTGCAACAGTGCACGCCTGCGGTCCGCTCACTCGGAGGTCGTGTGGTATTTTATTGTGTGCTGATCTGAAATGCAGATCTAACTGGGTGCCCTGCATTTTTATTTGCTCAATGCAGCGACCTGCCAGTGAGTCTTCACAGGGAACTCAGCCGTGCTTGGTGCAGCGCATTGCTGTGTTCTGGCCTCTGGGGCTGATAGGCTGTTGTGCACAGCAGCTGTGGGCCTTCACCTTGAGGAAGGTGGGAAGCTGTGCTCCAGGCTCATCAGGAGTCAGGCCCAAAAGTCAAGGCTGTGGTGCCGGGTTCTGTGCTCTCACCCACGGTCCTGTCTCACTGTCCATCATGCAATAACATGTCATGACTTTCATTTGCTCTTCCCTTCTGTGGTCCCGCCTTCAGTCCCTCAACAAGTGTTCACTGTGCACCTGCTCCATGGCAGCCCCAGGGCCTGGGGACAAGGAAGCTGGTATTTGCATGTCCTGGAGCCGCAGTGCAGCAGAGCACACAGACAGTTTCCCAGGGAGACCTAAACTGCGCTTCCTGGGTAAACCTACAGCTCACAAAGGAGGATAGAGGCCCTTGAGAGTGTCCCCCAGCAGCTGGAGCTCCCCTGCTCCTTTCCATAGGCTCCTAGTTTGGAAGGTCTTAGGGGGCGCCACGCTCTCCTGGTGAATGTGTGTATTAAGTCGGGACACTTCTTAGTTATGGTCCAAAAGAAAACCACTTCAAGATTTCAAAAGCCAGGCATGGTGGCGCACACCTGTACCCCAGCACTTAGGGAGGCTGAGACAGGAGAATCGCAAGTTCAAAGCCAACCTCAGCAACAGCGAGGCGCTAAGCAACTCAGTGAGACCCTGTCTCTACATAAAACACAAAATAGGGCCAGGGATGAGTACCCCCGAGTTCAATCCTTTGTATCAAAAAAAAAAAAAAAAAAGATTTCAAAGACAGCTTTACTCCTTAAAAATGAGCCTGGAAGAACCTGTAGCTGGCAAGCTTCTGTAGAGCAGGTCAGTCTCCTGGCTTGTCCCCAGCAGCTATGTGGTCTTGGGCCCTGGGGCTGGCCTCAGATGCAAGTGTCCCTCTGCAGTCCTCCCTCCCTTGCTCTGCCCAGCTCTCCAGATTGCCCACGAGTCTCTTTCCTCACAGGTCCACTTGCTTGGGGCTAGTCTGCAAGTGGACCATCTGCATCTGGCACCACCTGGGTGAGCACAGTGGACTCCAGACTGGTCTCCAGGCTTTCATCTGCCTCCCTGGGGTCTGTTCTGGACCCAGTGGCTGGACTTGCATTTGCTGTAGATCTGGCCCTGCTGGGCCTCAGGCTAATTTGTGAGGCTTTTTGACTCCACAGGTCAAAGAGGACCCGAGTACATCTCCACATGGGCTCAAGATGAAAGCAGCCGAGAATTCAGGGTGATGCCTTGCCGCTGGCTGCTTTGAGTTGAGGAGTTATTTGGCTTTAAAAGCACTGCATCTAGTTGCTCTTTGGGTTTGACTTTCTCACGTTTTATCTGCAAACAGAACTTATGTACGCTCATCAGTGCGGCCAGTAAGTTTGTCCAGCTCCAGTATCTGTGGAAAGTGCAAGACTCGGGCGCCGTGAGTGCGCTGACCTGGGGCCTCTCTGCGTACACCTGTGCAAGTAAGGACGGAGCTCCCCTGGCAGGGTGGTCTCTGTCAGCATCGTGTCCCTCCAGAAGTGGTGAACTTGGTTTCCAAGCGTCGTGGTCTCTCTAGCTTAATACTTTGCAAATAGCTATTCAGATAGATCCTGCTAACTAATAATATCCATATTTACAAAGTGGATTCATTGCTATTTGCTCTCCATTTTCTGCAACATCTGTATTCTGTATTCTAGTAGCCAATAAATAAAAAGAGGTGAAAGTACACTTTCCTCCAATTATCTGGCCTCATATTAACAGTCCTCTAGAAAGCATCGAGACCGATTATATTGAATCCACTGGTATATTTTAAAAATTTGAATCTTTCTAATATAATAAATTAAAAAGGTGAAAGTCACACATTGTCAGCTGGGTGTGGTGGCGCACACCTGCGATCTCAGCAACTTGGGAGGCCAAGGTAGGAGGATGGCAAAAGGGCTGGGGGTGTGGCTCTGTGGTAGAGGGCTGCTAGGTTCAATCCCCAGTACTACAAAGGAAGGAAGGAAGGGAGAGAGGGAGGGAAGGAGGAAGAAAACCACACATTGTTTTGAGAATGAATATCACTAATTTGTACCAGTGGAGATTTTCTGCTGCCATATTGTTTGGTCTCATTTTAGAAGTCTCATTATCCATTTGGACTCTTAAGAACTACCTAGAATAATAAACATATATGCTACATGTAAGTAGACATATTTTTATAATTCAGAGATAGGATAGTGGCTTTTTTAGTTTTACTATTTTAAATATTTTAATTATACTACATGGTTTTCTACAACTTAAATAACCAATTTCTCCATCCAGAGAAATTGCTGGTTTGAGGTTTTGAATGTCTAAAGCTACTTAAAATGAAGACTTAAGTTTTATTTTCAGCTTTAAAATATTTAAGTATATGATTTCTTTTGGAATTGCTAATTAGGTATATTACTTATTAGCTCCCAAATTTATCTTCAGACCTTGTTGCTTATTAAATTTTCTTTCAGAAAGTCTTGTAACTGCAGAGATGAGGTCTATTATTGCAATTTCCTTCACATGGTGCTTTGTGCTTAATGAGCACTTAGGCATTTGTTGAATAGGTGAAAAATGAGGAGTATAATTTCTTTTCTTTGCAGTGCTGAGGATCAAACCCAGGGCCTCCCTCATGCTGGGCAAGTGCTCTACCACTGAGCTACCTCCTCAGGTCCCTATGATTTCATAGGAAAAAATAAACTATTTTAAACCTAGTGTTCTTTTTGAGAGATGAGGCTAAGGACTTCCACACCACCATAGACATGGATGAAGTGTGCGCGTCTTTAGCATTTGTCCTCGTTCCTTCCGCTGGCTACTGTTTTGTAGCTCTTGGAGCTAGTCACTGCCATATAGCACATCTTCTCTTTCTTCTGTAGTCACCAAGCTGCCCAAGAGATCTCTTGAACTTGTCCTACTGAAATTTTGCCATCCATCCCTCCAGCTACACCCCCTCCACCCCAGGTGCCTGGTCTCTGCCCTTCAGGCTTATGGTTTAGCTGGAAAAGAAGACCAAAAAGCTACCATGTCAATATGTGCTAAATGCAAAACGTGGTAGCAGAGGGCAAGCTCTCCCACCTCCGGTGGGTTGGTTTGAGGGAGAAACTGTGCTTTGTGCTGCAGGAGGTGGTATTCTTAATCCAATTCCACTCCTGCCAGGTGCTGGTTTAAACCCCAAGATCTTGTTTATTATGTGAAGGGTTTTACCAGAAAAGTGAGTTAGAAGTGAGTGAACAGTTCTGGTTAGACTCTGGCACATCTTACTCTTTTCTAGGCCAGTTCCTTACCTGTGAAATCTGAGGTAGATTTTAGTGATTTAAAAGCACTTTTTTTAATTGGTAAGAGCCTTTCTTTAATGAAACTACCAGAAATCCCAATATGCAAATGAGACTTTTAAAGTTGCTTCTGAGGGAGGGGGTTTCAGGTAGGCACAGAGACCATGGAAGGGGAGCTCAGCTTCTCTGGCTTGGCTTCCTTGGGTAGAACTCAGCTACTTTCTAGAAACTGCCTCTGCTCTTAAGAGCAGTTTGCAAACCACTGGGCTAGGGTGCCTGGCTGATGTTTAGATGGTTATGGACTATAGTGCTGTTTAGTGTTCCGACCTAACAAAATGTTCCAAGACCAGTTAGTATGTATTGGTATATTAAAGGGGAAAGACATTAGCTAAACACCCAAATGCCTGAGAAGCAAGTTATTTATTGCTGCCCATTTTCTTTTACAGCAAGAATAATAACAACTTTAATGACCACCAATGATTTTACAAGTAAGCAAAAATACTTTTCTTCCCACTTCCTGTTTGTGTTCTCTTTGTGCCTCTTCTTTGGAAACTGTCTTTAATAGATCAACTTGGCTCTCCGGCTGTAGACTCAGGACAGCAACAGCGTGTTCCTAGTCTTCATAGGTTACCGTTTGTAATGCTAAGCATCTACTTGTAGGCGATATTCTATCTGGGATAGAATATGCACAAGGATAGATTCCACTGCAGCGACGGCAAGGGACAGTGCAGGAACCACACGCTTAGGTACTGCATTTTATGGTGAATATGTTTTCAGAGTAGAGCAGCCATATATAGTGACATGAATGTGTAGTCCCATCTACTCCGGAGGCTGAGGCAGGGGGATTGCTGGAGCCAGGTGTCTGGACAACATGAAATTCAATACTATAAAAAATTATTCTGGGGGCTGGAGTTGTGGCTCAGTGGTAGAGCACTTGCCTTGCATGTGTGAGGCCCTGGGTTCGATTCTCAGCATCGCATATAAATAAATGAATAAAATAAAAGTCTACCAACAACTTAAAAGAGATATTAAAAAAAGAAAAAGAATTATTCTGATGAAAGCATCGAGTTAGATCAAGTTGAGGGACTGGGATGGAGACAGGCCTAGGGCTTCCCCACAGGACTCGAGTTCTTAGCAGGGGAAGGACAGGCAAACCATAACTAACCAGAACAAACCTACAGATGACAAACTAAGTTTCAAAGATCAAGAATAATGTTTCTGGCCCATGGCTGCTCTTCCTGAAAATGACCAGCGTGTTTGGTGGTAAGTTTTAGAGTGTGGTTCTATGGTCACATGTTTTACCATCACAAAGGTATTTCAAACCTCATGAACCTTATTTATCCGAGGTGGTGCTGCCTTAAAGGCATTGTAACAGTGATCTGTTTATTTCACAGGATCAGTTTCATGGTGACTTCATTATAAAATATGCTTTGGTATCTGGCCCACTCTTCAGAATTCCCTAATAGAACGCATTACGCTACCTCTGTTCAACATGGAGCCATCTGAGATAGCGGCACCCCTCTATGTAAAATAAAGAGATTTAAAAGTTGTACTTCCTAGAGCCAGACCACCCAGAATCAACATGGAAGACGATAAAGGGTTAGTGTGAAGTCAGGCCAGGTGGCCCAAGGCGCACACATGGCAGGAAGCTCATTTCCCAGGCCCGTGTGATCCACAGTTAGATTTCGCTCTGGGCTGGGGGTGAAACTGGACGAAGGCTGCTACTAGGGCAGGACGTGGTTTTCCTCCATGATTTGACAAGTTCTTAATACCTACACTTTCCTTCTTTCTGATTTTTTCAGTTCTTACTCGTTTTGTGATCATGCTGGCTTTAAATATATGGGTAACAGCCACAGTGCTTCGCTACCGGAAGACGGTCATCAAGGCTGAATGATGGATAGCTCATGCCTACACACGAAGTGGGTTTCGAATTCCTGAAGCACAGGAAAAAGCAGCTCATTGCTACATGAAGATCTTTTATATATTTAGTCAATCATTTCAGGAAACTTTGAAGTCAGAGGTATTTAGGGCTTCAGAGAGCCCTTAAACTTGTTTTAAAAAATGCCAGTTTTGCTGGGTGTGGTGGCACCCAAAATAAAATAAGAAGGGCTGGGGTGTTTCTCAGTGGTAGTGTTTGCTTCACAAAAGTGAGGCCCAGGGATCAATACCCAGGACCAGGAGAAACATTTTAGAAGGCCAGTTTCCCTCCCCCTCGCCACTCCTGAGGTTGCAGTCAGGCTGACAGCTGCAATTTTGATACCTACCGTGACCCACGAAGATGCTCAAGCAGCCCACTGGCCCTCATTCTTCAAGTCATGATTAAGTACTTTCTGAAAAGTCAACTATACCCATTCTTTAGCTTTCGGGATCTTCTAAGTAATAACTTCTCTCCACAACTAAAATGAACATGGAATGGGGTTCTGCTCAGTCGGAAGTGAACCCGCAGTAAATCAACCGGGGCTCACTCTCTGGGCCTGCTGCTTTGTAACATGGACAACACCGCGTGGCCTTGACGGATGCGGTGCTCAGGGCACCTGCAGGGCTAAGCAAGGACAGCCAAGCAGGCCTCCTGGGACAGCTGGTGTTCGGTGCTCAGTATCCTTTGGCTTCACGCTATGCCTCTGAATATTTCTATCAAAAGGCACTAATAGCTGTGATCCACTGAGGATGAGGAAATGTATTCCAAGGAACTTCCCAGTTCAAGCACAGTGCTACCGTTTAAAAAGGGCTACACCATAGGATTGCCATTGCTGGAACTTGGTACAAGACACCACTTTTTAGCTATTGGAAATACAATAGTAAGAGCAATGCTAGGTTCTGTCCAAATCTTATGGATTTTTTTCTTACAGTATCTTATCTTAAGCATGTTAAGATTATTGTACTCTATTATTTTCCTCTAAAACTTTCTAAATATTTAAAAACTGAAATTCACCTTCTAAGTGAATGGCATTATTCTGTTATAGGCCAATAAGTAAACAATGTTTAGTAGTATGCATTTACTTTTTTATGAACCTGTGCAGAATAAACTTTCATATTTTGGACTGATTTCTTTATTTTTTGGTGCTGGGGACTGAATCCAGGGCCACATACATGCTAGGCAAGCTCTCTACCACTGAGCTACATCTCCAACCCCATTACTGAATCTTTTTTTTGGCGGGGGGCAGAGGGGGTACTGGCGATTGAACTCAGGGGTACTCAGCCACTGAGCCACATCCCCAGCCCTATTTTGTGTTTTATGTAGAGACAGGGTCTCACTGAGTTGCTTAGCGCCTTGCTGTTGCTGAGGCTGGCTTTGAACTCACGATTCTCCTGTCTCAGCCTCCCAAAGTGCTGAGATTACAGGCATGTGCCACCATGCCCAGCTTTTGCTTTAAAGCTGTCAGTAGTTTAATGTTTGAAGTTACCTAGTTTTTCAATAAACTGGTTACTTATTTCAGAACTCCTGCTTGGGAAATCAGAAGAAAAATACTGTATCTGAAAATCCCAGAGACTTGGGAGGCAGAGACTGGAGGGTCCAAGTTGGAGGCCGGTCTGGGCAAGATAGTGGACTATGTCTCAAAAGAAAAAGGGCAGGGGCTGTATCTCAGTGGTAAAGTGTCCCTGGGTTCAATCCCAGTCCCAAAAACTAAAATAAAAATGAATAAAAATAAAAAAATTTCATTCTCATATAGCTATTTTGATCATAATTGTCCTTTACAAAATCCCAGTTATTTCCTCATATACATTTATAATCTGACCATTAGTGCAAATACAAATTATGCCATTTTTATTCTAATAAAGATTTTTAGATACCCTTTATCATTGTTTAAAATAGTTCCCTTAAGAACATACTTATCTTAGGAGATCCCTGATCTTTCCTCTTTAGGAGGGAACAAACATTTTAATTATTCCAGATACATTATCATATTTAATCCTTTAATGATCTTACCAGGTGGACAAAGTCTCCATTTTACAGATAAAAACACTGAGGTGAGAGTGAATACGCTGCCCAAGATTGGGCAGTTCATCAGTGTAGCCCACTAGTTACCGGAGAAGCCTGTCTGGAAAGCACCCACAGCACAGCGCCTCCTGAGCCAACAGGTGACCTGCTTCCCTCTGGTCCCCACCCACTGGAATGAGGCGGTTAGGTTTGTGCGCCTCCTAAATGCCCCATCAAGCTGGACACAGGCTCCTGGCTGACATTCTTTATATTTCTCCATGAACTAAACGACAGAGCAGAATCACAAAGCCATGGTCTAGACCACGCCCAGCCCATATTTTATACCCATCCTTTAGGGAAGACGAATATTTTTGGTAAGCTTTAGAAAGTTGTAGCATTCCAGGACTATTTCACAGGAAAAGTATGAAAATGCTTACATCTTAATTTCTTTTATTTCATTTTTTTTTATAAAAAGCAGGCATAAAATACAATTACATTACTACAAAGATGCAACAAAATTTAAAAAATCAATCAAGGGGGCACGATTTTTGTTCATGGGGACAATTGATCAGATATTTGATTATCTAAACCATGCAGTTCATAATTTATTACAATTCCAAACAGAAGTCATCATGGGGGAGGGAGATCAGGCGACGCCCGGGACTTGATGCCTGCACTGTCAGACAGTGCTCTTCTTCAAAGTGCTTTGGGGCCATGGCACCTTCACAAGCCAGGGGAGCTGAGCCTCCGCCAGGCGAGGTGCAAGTCAGTAGCAGTGTCAACATGAACCGAGCAGCTCCACCGCATGCTCCAAGGGGCTTTAAACACGCTACTTAGAGCCTTCTCAGTAAAGTTAATGTAGTGTCTGAGTGTCTCTGTTTTACCCTCAGAATCCTAGGAGAAAAGAGGAGCACAGCAGCATGACTTCTGAAGCTGTGGCGGCAGCCTGGGGCCTTCATGGTCAGGATGCACATACTAACTGATGCACAGAGCCGCCTCACGGCCGGCCTCGTGAGCTCCTGCTCTGCTGAGTCTCAAGAGCTCTCACTGTTTCCACATGCCCATCAGGGTATTACCCAGTACTTGGCTAGAGCATTTTAAACTTTCAGATTTTTTTAAAAAAAATCTTGCTTCTAGATAGGTTTTTAAAAACTAATACTTTAAAAAATTCATCATACATTAATTTTCAACAGTAATACCAGCACTAGTTTTACCTCTGTCTCGCTATCCCCACAAAAGTAAAGAAAATTAAACTAAGAAAATCCCAGTATTCACTATTTTTTAGTTCCCATAGGAGGTATTCATGGATCTAGGAGAAATCCGGTGTGAAGAAATAAACAGAATTTGGTCTTATAAATATTTATCTTAGAAATTTTGGAAACTCAAGAAAAAGAAACCGGTTGGCATCAGGTTGTTTCACATTCACCAAGTGTTGGGAAGACAATGTGGACAGATGTGTACATGGAGGCGGCAACGGGGGAAAAAGCAAATTCTTGCCCAAGGTCAGAATTTTTTATTAAGCACATTTCTGTTAGCTGGACAAACAACCTTATAAATCTTTTTATCAAACGATATAATGTGAAGAATCTCCATGGGAGAGATTTTTTTCTCACCCCTCAGAAAATCTTTTCCCTAAATACTTCACATTAATTTTCTTGTACAGTTGTATCACACCATGATTCTCCCTATTCATATATATATACACGTATATATGTATATACATACACACGTACAGCATTCAAAATTCAAACTTTTGCTTTTTACTCAAATACTTCAATTATTCATGTAAACTTGAAATTATTCCACCTTAATAAAGTTTATTAAAAATATATATATATATACTCTCCAATTCAGAATAATAGGATAGAACCTCCCATAATGTAACAAAATCTTTATATAAAATATTAATTGTCTCCTTTTAACAACTCTAATGAATGGAAATATTTCTTCTATATAAATTTTATATATTTTTCATTTTTAATCTTACTTAAAAAAAAAAAAAAAAAAAAAAGCGAGCTGCGTCTGGGCCAGCACTGCGGGACGCACCTGCGAGGGACGCGGCAGTGCGGCTAGTGTCAGCACAGAAGTGGGAAGAGCGCAGGCCCACTGCGCGCAAAGAGCAGGACTCCGCTCAGAACATCAGTCCACCAAGTGCACGCAGTGCCTTCCACATGGTATCAATAATGGGGATCGGACTCCTCAGACACCTCTGCATTAACCCCAGAGGGAAGCAATGAGAAGCGTCTACTTCCTTCATTGAAATACTGGATGATGCCCTGTGATCATACCAAGCTGTGTGTGTACACAGGAGAGACTGATAAAGGACTGCGATTTTTAAAACACTCGATGCTCACCACTGCTGCACACTATGGCAGTACAAGACGTACTTATCTGGGTCACGAGAAACACAGCAGCAATGGTCCTGCATAGATTTTAGCCTTGAGAGCATTTTAAAAATAAAGATCAAATCAAGTGCCTTTGAGGCTGCTTCCCCCCAGTCACTGATTTTTCTTAACCCAATACTGAGATACTACCATACACAGTTGTGTGTTTGAGGATCACATTTAAATATTTAAAATATATCTACAGTATATACTAGTTTTCTTTATATTTGAGACAATTTTTAAATCTTGAGTGTGAAAATGTAAAAATAGTCACAAATGTCTTTACCAGAATTAAAAACACAGCTAGGGTGGCCAGTAAGTTCAAAGCAAAGGAAACATTTTGTGGTCACAGACCAATACTGAGGTCTGTAGAAAGGGATGGATGACTAAAGGTATACATCAAAGATATATTAGTTTCAATACTATCCATTATTGTTTCTAAGACCAATACATTAAAAATATCTGTTATACAATCAAAATAGGCTGACACTGATAGAACTACTATGTGTAAAAATAGTGCACTATTTTTTTTTCTTTTTTTACCCTAAGCAAGTTTGCCTCCTAAGAGCTGGTAAACACTTGTTCTTTTTTTCTTAAATACAGAAAAGGATTGAGACTTTGAAAAAAAAAATTAAATTAAGGCATTCAAAATGGGTAAGGTTGTCTATCATGAAGCATTAGGAAATTGATATAATTAACTTCAAACTTCTTATTACAGCAACTGCTTAAACATGAGCATGCAGCTTCCATTAGGTGCAGGGGTAAGTGAACGAACTCCACATTATGGCTTTATACAAGTGCATAGTTGCAACTGAAATAATGATATCTGATTAATGTATATAAAAAATAAAATGGGTAGTTAAAAAAACCCTCTTGCAGTATTACAGTACTATATGTGTGTGTGCATCTATACACACACAGTATCATGGTCACATCTTAAAGATACAGTCAATTATCACTGTAGTGGAATCCCTTCCCAGGTTCTTCTGGCAAATGCGCTGGTGAAATCTCTCTGTTGAAGCTGAAAAGATGATTTCTTCATAATTCAACTCTTCTCAATTCTTCTGTGCAATGTAGTGTGAGTGACTGCCAAGAGAGCTTTATGAAACAAGTTTGGGAGAGTTGCATATGATATCCTTATTCTATTAACCAATTGCTGTTGGTTCAACTTGTTGTTTGAAAGGAGCCCAGAAAACCTCTGCAAGACTTGTCATTTATATTACAGGAAAAAGGAAACCCATATATGTATGTGTATACATCAGTCTCTCAAGAAAATATAGCTTTTTAATAAATTTTGGGTCATCATATTTCAGTCTTGTTTTAACTGGAAGAATATGATCACTTTGAATGACTGCTTTCATAGAAGGCAGTTAGCTGGAAAAAAGGGAAAAATAAAGGTTAGTTGATAGTAAAATGATTTAAGAGACTGTTAAATTCCTTGAAAAGGCATTTCAATTCATCCTCATAAATTACACTGTCTTCCAACTGCTATATTTTTAACACTTAAATCATGCATAAGCATAGTAATTGTATTACTTTTCTTACTTTTAGGTACATGCAATTACATTGCTTTGCAATACAATGGACTTTGGAAGTCCCATAATGGTTACAAACATTACACAGTTTTAATGCAGTTAACAAGCTATTAGAGTTAAACAATATGCCCCCTAATACCACATCTGAATTGAAGTCTGATCTGAGGTTTAACTGCTAGCTGCCTCATGTATTTGAAAGAGCAATGGACTTAAGGGCCAAGTTCTACGTGGCTATTTGGCCCTAAGCCACATTTTTCTTATTTATGAAACAGGAAAAAACACATTGTTGTAGTAAAGATACTCCATAAAACCTACATATAAACAGATCCCAATATCACATGATGTAAGTCTATGTTTTGCAACATGCTGACTTAGTATAAGACAGGTATTACTTCTACGTAAAAGATCTAGGTCACAAGGCTCAACTTTCATTCCATCTCCTTTAGTCACTATTAACCAAACTATTTTATGTTTTCTAAAAGCATAGGAATTTTCACAGCATATCATTAGCATTCTTCAGCAAGGGTAACACTGAGTTCTTGCAACATCTCACCACATCACAAAGAAAGCCCAATCAGAAATAGCAGTTTCACAGCACTTAGCAAACTTAGAAAGTTTTTATGGTTTGAATTCTTGCAAACTAGAGAAGGAAAGAGGGAGGAGAAAGGGATGGAGGGGGAAAGTAAACCCATGCTATGTTCACAAACTAGTGCAGCTGTAGGAGCTTGAGAACCCTGCAATTTTACTTCTCTGAACACAGCTTCTTTGGAATGAACAGAAGGTACTAGAATTAGCTCCTTCTGTTATTTCTACATGTTTCATTCCTAAGATAAAAATTTTTAATTTTGGCTGCACCGAGAAATTTATAGACAAGAAGAATCTGAACATAGCATTTTACTTTTAAACTTGACATGGAAATTTCAGTTAGAAACTCTTCTGTAAACTACTTTTTAACATACACTATTAAAAGCAACTTCACAAAATTTCAAAACTAGTAAAAAATAATGAAAGTCCAAGTGCAAACCACATGCGCTACATGGAGTGCTACAATAACTATTTTTTTTTATTTTTTGATTTACCCCATTTATTTCTTCAGAAATCAAAAACATCGTCATCATCATCACCATCATCAACATCATCAAATGACCAATCCCAGTCTTTAAATGCCAAATCAAGCAATCTGCAACAGGAGGTTCGCAAATTTATACTCAATATTCTTTATAAACTATAGCTTAATACTATGACCAAGAAATCGTATTTCCAATGTGCTGTAAGCATTTTCACTTTCCCTTCACTGATAACATAATTAAAATTAAGATGGACACATAAAGGAAACCTTTCCCTTTGTATGTAAATGTACACAATTATGTTGGGCAGGCACGCTTTCTAGAATACTAGAGAACTGAAGACAGGAGATTATATTTGGGACAATACGATATAATCTGCTTCCTCTTCCTTGTCTCCAACTGCCCAGATAAAGATGTAACTATCCTGCTACTCAGTCTGAGAAACATGAAGGCTCAACAGCTGCCAATATTCCCTTCACAGCAGTGCCTAGATTATCCACTCCCATTTCTCCACAATAGCACCATAAAGCCTAGAAGAAAAGAGGAGTAATACCATAGGAACACAGCCTTTCAACCCCAGCAGTGCCCCACCTAGCTCAGGGGGTCACCAACACCTATGCTCTACATGTGAAAAGCTAGGCACAAGGGAAAGGCTACAGGTATATAAATGGCATGGACAACTTATCTTGGCTAAATAAATTGAACTTAGTGCTGGGGTTTATGTGTTTTCTCTCCAATCCAATAATCTACACTGTAACACTGAAATCATTGTATTAAAAAAAGATACAAGTTACCTTTCCTTATTAACAACTGTGACATTCATTGATCAGTTTGTGCCAAGGAACTCATCTGGTCCCCAAAATCTCACCTGGGATCATTATGTCAGTGGTTCTCAACTTTAGGGAACATGATCTTCTGAATGCTCTATGAAGCCCTGTCAGAACAGGTTTATGGATGGCTATCTTAACTTAAAAGTAAACAAACCAACTAAAATTCCTCTCTTCCAAAGTGGGAGAACACAGGAAAATCTTTGAGAAAGCAAACTTTGTGGGGCACTGTGGTGCATGCCTGTAATCTCAGCAGTTAGGGAGGCTAAAGCAAGAGGATTAGGACTTCAAAGCCAGCCTCAGCAATTTAGCAAGGACCTAAGCAACTCAATAAGATCCTGTCTCTAAATAAAATATAAAAAAGGGATGGGGGCTGGGGCTGTAGCTCAGTGGTAGAGTGGTTGCCTAGCATGAGTGAGGCACTGGGTTCGATTTTTAGCACCACATATAAATCATAAATCAATAAAGATTCATCAACAACTAAAAAAGTATTTTTTTAAAAAAGGGGATGGAATGGGACTCAGTGGTTAAGGACGCTGGGTTCAATCCCCAGTACCAAATAAATAAATAAATAAATAAACACACACAAACTTTTATATATTTTTACTTATCTACTTGCAGATCACAGCTTGGTGTACAAGGCTAAAGTAACTTTTAGTTTTCGTTTCAACTTGGAAGATTACCATAGGTAGGCCTTCCTGGGTATCCAAGCCCCAGTTTCAGCACATTTTATGAAAATCAGCATTTTATACCCTTCCAAAAACATTTTTTAAATATAATTTTCAGTTGTTGATGCATCTTTGTTTTATTTATTTATTTATATGTGGTGCTGAGATTCAAACTCAGTGCCTCACACATGCTAGGCAAGTTCTCTACCACTGAGCTACAACCCCAGCCCACCTTTCCAAAATCTTTGAAGTGTGTGCCTGTGCCACAATCTCAAGTTTCAAAGTCCAGTCACCAGGGTGCCAGTGCAATGCATAAGGCTTCCTTAAAACCTCTTTCATCCCTCTATTCAGTCACTTAATTCTGGTTATTTCAACTTTAAAAAATCTTTTTCAATGTGTTTCTTCTCTCCATTTTCACTGTCAGTTCTAAGCTCAGGATCTCATTCAGTCTGAACATACCAATCCCTCCCTGAAATGCCTCTATTTGTAGAACAAAATCACAGCTCCTTAGTGATGTGCAGCGGGCTGGTTTCTGTCAGGTTCCCAACTTCCCTGTCAGCATCCTGCCGTCTCCTGCCACCTCCTGCCATCATCACCTGCTCCACCCCACTGGGCACACTCCAGATGTGAGCAATTCTGACAGCTTGATTCTTCTTTTTTTCTTTTTTGTGGTGTTGGGGATTGAACCCAAGGCCTTGTGCATGCGAGGCAAGCACTCTACCAACTGAGCTATGTCCCCAGCCCCAGCTTAATACTTCTGTATGTGACATTTTGCTTGGAATTGTGTTTGCCTTTATTTGTCTGCCTGGAAAATTAATGATTCTCCATTTTTTGGAAACCTTTCACTACCACCCTACCCCCATTTTGGGTACTGAACCCAGAGGTATCCCATCACTGAGCCACATCTCCAGCCCTTTTTATTGTCTGAGACAGGTTCTAGCTAAGTTGCTGAGGCTGGCCTTGAACTTCTAATCCTCCTGCCTCAGCCTCCCAAGCTGCTAGGATCACAGGTGTGCACCCACTGTGCCGGGCTCTGAGACCTCCCTTCATGCTTCCAGAATACCATGCTTTCCTTTGTCCTTCCATGCCTCTATCACAGGCAACATTTTACATGGAAGTGCAATTATCTGCTTGCCTGTTTCCTCCATTAACTGGTAAGTTATACCTCAGGCCTGTGAAACTTACTATCAAAGAATGCTTCAGAAAAGGTACATTGATTTTAAGTTCTACCAGCAATACACAAGAACATTCATTTCTCTCTATCTCACAATACTGAGTTTCTTAATCCTTGCCAGTATGGCAGGTGAAAAATGGTTTTATGTTATAGCTCTAATTTTAATTATTTGCTTAATAATCAGTTTGATCACATTTTTACTTTTAAAAGCTATTTCTAGAGTAGTGCCTCTATGGTCCTCACTTTTTTTATATTAGGATAAGGCACTCTTGTTAATGATTTAAAAGATGTTCTGTTTGTTTGTTTTGCAATGCTAGGGACTGAACTGAACCCAGGGCCTCGTGCATGCAAGCACTCTACCACTGAGCTACACCCAACAGCCCCTAATATGTTTTTACATACAAAGATATTAACCCAGCCTTTTCATATATACATTGTAAATATTTAAATTTTTGTAAAATGATGTTTTAAACTTACAAGGCTTTAATTTTGGAACAGTAGTCTCTTTGATTTTGTTTTCTTTCTTTGCTTATATTCTTTGGAAACTCAATAATATAAAATCAGATATATAGTAACTTAATTTATTCCATTTCTTTAGTGGGCTTATTTCAACACTTTTAAGTTACATACAACTTTATCATTTTTCCAAAATAATTAGTCTGCTAGCTTTCTAACATTCAGAAATGGAAAAGAACAAACATAAGATCACCATGACACAAAAGCTCTCCTCACCCTAAAGTATTAATTATGCTGGCATTTCCCCCTGCCTTAAAACCAGGTAAATGAGCATTAGTTGAATTTTTGCTTTATACTTTCCCGCATGGCTTAAAAATTGTATTTTTTAAAAAAAGACCCTGGGGGGGAGGGGAACAAGAAATGCACCCCAGCCAGGCCAGTCTTTGTGTCTTGTACTGAAACAAATTACTATCTCCCTGTCTTCATCAAGTTAGCATTTTATTAAAAAACCTATTTTCCAGCACAGTATCTTAATTTCAATTGAAAATCAGCAAGATAACACTCATTTAGAATAGCATTTCTACACATTATGCTTCCTTTTTTTTTTTTGGTACTGGAGATTGAACGCAGGGGCACTTGACCACTGAGCCACATCCCCAGCCCTATTTTGTGTTTTATGTAGAGACAGGGTCTCACTGAGTTGCTTAGCGCCTCGCCGTTGCTGAGGCTGGCTTTGGACTCGCGATTCTCCTGTCTTAGCCTCCCAAAGTGCTGGGATTACAGGTGTGTGCCACCATGCCTGGCTCACATTATGCTTCTTAAATGGCCAATTAACTTCTCCTTACACCATAGGGAGGCCAACAGTGGCGTGTTGTAGTTTACAGTGCAGGCTCTGAAACCAAACTGTTTGGACCTCAATTCATAACCCTATAGCTTTCTGCTGTGTGATCTTGTGTACCTCAGTTTCCTTATGTATTAAGTGAAGGTATAAATTGCTACATCATAGTGGTTTTGGGGTAAGTAAGTAAGTACAGCAAAAGCTCTCAGAAGAGGACCTGGCATACAATAAGCATTAAAAAAGTTCTTTTATGTAATAATAATAGCCAGCATTCATCCATTACTTTAAACACTTCACCAGAGAACAGGGGAAGTGATGCAGGGAGAGTTGATTGGAACTTAGAATGTCACAGATGCTAAAGGAAAACATAATTGAGTGACTGTTAACAAAGAAAGATACCAAAGAAAATTTACTCCCAAAAGATCAGGCAAATATTTATGGATATGCTTTAGTATGCATACAAATATATGCACATGATAAGCCTAACAAAGCCAAAGAGTTTTTTAAGAAGGAAACCAAGTATATTAGTTCAACTAAAGCCAGACTGGCTAGTACTAAGACTAATATTAAGTAGTCATAAACTTAAAAAGCTAGATATTAAACCACTGCTGTTAAACACCAGAAATTCTGTCCCTATGTTTTCTTGGATGGTCCTACTCATCTGTGTAGAAGGGTATGTTATGAAAGGGAAGAATGTTAAAGGCCATCTCATCTGAAACTGGACCCCTCGAGCACAGCCCTCTAATGTCTATATCTGCACAGGAAATACAGAGGTAAGCAGCTCCAGCAAAGTCTCACCAAGTGCCCACTGAGAGGGAATGCAGGGGTCATACAAATACCTGGTGATAGGGAACTCGCTCTTTCAGAACAAACTAATTCTTCCCATTTTGGAAATCTCTGATTGCCTGATAGTCTTCCCTTACTCAATTGAAAATGTACGTCTCTGACTGGTTTTTGTTCTAATATATCTTCCAAGGAAAAGTTCTTTACATATTTAGAGCTATCTATGATCATCTTTCTTTTCAAATAATACAATCTCCCTGGTTCTCTCATGTACTACATATATAATACTTTCAAATGACCTACTAATACACCTCAGTCCTTCTCTTCTATATACCTTCCAATTTGTTTATGTGGCTCTTAAAATGTAACATCCAAAATGAAACACACTGTAGGTGACTCCTGGCAGACAGACATGTAAAACGCAAAATTTCTGAGTTACTGGAACAATGGAGACACTGATATCAACAATAGTGAGAGATGTTTCAGAGGCGTAACAGAATCTGGTTGCATTTACATTTGCCCACCTTTTATGTTTAGAATTTTAGAGTACATGAAATTTAAGATTTTGCAAAACATATTCCATACACTGTTTAGTTTTAATATTAGTTTTACCTATATGCATGATTATGAGAGAAAGAAGAAGCCGGGCGCGGTGGCGCACGCCTGTAACCCCAGCACTTAGGGAGGCTGAGACAGGAGAATCACGAGTTCAAAGCTACCCTCAGCAATGGTGAGGCGCTAAGCAACTCAGTGAGACCCTGTCTCTACATAAAACACAAAATAGGACTGGGGATGTGGCTCAGTGGTCGAGTGCCCCTGAGTTCAATCTCCAGTACCAAAAAAACAAAAACAAAAACAATGAAGAATAATTTGAAGGGCAGGGCCAGAAGTTTTTTTTTTTTTTTTTTTTTTTTAATCAAAAGTAAATGTGCTTTTGCTGGGCGCAGTGGCACACACCTATAATTCCAGCACTTTGGGAGGCTGGCACAGGAGAATGGGGAGTTCAAAGCCAGCCTCAGCATAGGGGCTATGCCCTGAGCAAATCAGGGAGACCCTGTCTCTAAATAAAACACAAAATAGGGCTGGGGATGTGGCTCAGTGGTCGAGCACCCCTGAGTTCAATCCCTGGTACCATAAAAACAAACAAACAAACAAAAAAAACAAGTAAATGTGCTTTTAAATATACCATAATGCTAATTTGGGGTTGAGGGCAAGGGAAGTTGTTATAAGTCAGTGAACACGAAAACAGAATGTTAAGTCACTGAAAGCATGCCACACTTGGTCTGAAAATTGGTTCATAAACTAATTCTTATGCTATCACATGCAGGGAAATCAGTAACTTATATCAAAAGGGTTGTTCCAGTCTCAAATTTAAACAAACTATTTGCCCTTCTGGAATATTAATCAAAAAGAAAGATAGCAAGACTGTGCTATTTCACAAAACCATTGTAAAGATCAAATGGGAGAAGATACAGGCAGTTAAACAGTGAGCAGAGTATATATGAAGTTAAAAAGCACGACACATTGTAAGGTGCCATGGTCTGGATGTACCCTTGGTCCCCACTGCAGTGGAGTTGAGAGGTGGGACTTCTGGGAGGTGTTTGGGCCGTGATGGTACATTTGTGGATTAGTAGGTCACTGTGGTAACGGCTGTTATAAACAGCAAGCTCTCTCTGGCAGCTGGCTATCTCACCACGTGAGGCACTCTGCTATGTGATAATACAGCAGGAAGGCCCTCATCATATGCTGGTGTCACACTGTGGAATTCCCAGTGAGCCACATGTAAATAAACCTCTTTTCTTTGTCAATTATCCCAACTGCGGTACTGGGTTAAACCAGAAGAAAACAGACTATAAGGTATTAAGAGAGCACTTGTGCATTAATAGTTCAACAAAATTAATAACAAACTTAACTTTTAGATGTTTTACACAAGACACATGAAATGGTATTTACTGTTTCTGAATTTTTTGTTTCTGTGGCTTAATCACTATCATGTAAAGACTATTTTTAAACATTTAGTTTTATCATACCTCACACAAAATATTCAACATTTCCACTGCTGACACACCAATTCTATCTCTGTCATTCTGAATTAGTTCCTTGAGATATTAGTTTCAAGAAAGTTTCATGTAAGTTGTTTGTGGTCAGAGTAAGATTTCTGATAATACAGCCAATCATCATTATTCATACACTAAAGGTCCTTGGTTAGGGAACAAAAAGTATACCTGAAATTAAATTCCTGAGCTACGTATATACTTTCTCCTTTAGTTCACCAAATCCTGATGTTCAATGAATAATACTTATAAATCCTGCAGCAGCTAATAAGCCAAAACATGGATATTCCAAATGGAAAGTTATTAAATGACTTTAATTTAGTCATATGAAAATGGCTTCATCAAAATGCTTTTGTGCTTAATGAACATTCCTAATTTCATCTATATTCCTAACTCTATTATATTCCAAGTCACTAGTTAATATTTACATTTTAAAAGCTTGTCTATGGTGCTGTTTAAGTCACAAACAAGTCAAGTTTTAAATTCATAGATGTAAATTAAGCCTTAATCTGATTTCAGTTCTGCCTCCCAAATCACCTAGCAAAAAAGAAGTTTGCAGCATGAAACACATGGAAGATCTGTGTGCAACGTAAATGCCACTTCCCAGAGCACTAAATTAGTCAATGTGTTTGTTTTTTTAAAGCTGAAAATAGTATGTTTAGATGCAAAAATGTGTCAAAAGCAAATATTTAAAAAATATTGGTATTTCATGGTTCATTAAAATGCCAAGCAAGAGTTGGGGATATAGCTCAGTGGTACAGTGTAGTGCTTGCCTAGCCTGTGAAAGACCCTGGGTTCAATCCCCAGTGTTGCAAAAACAAATAAATTTTAAAAAAAGAAAAAGAAAGAAAGAAAGTACATTTATAGTTTGAATTAGTATGAATATAAATAGCAAAATTTTAACCAAGGAATTTTTATCATATTTTTCATTTATTACCTTGGTTTGTTTGGGGCAAGCTGTCGACTTGGCCGTCTGATAGACTGGTTTTGTTGGATCTTCATTGAAGTTCTAGGAGATGACCGTGCAAAAGGGTCTGGAGCAGGGGGCTTTTTAGGTATCTTTTTCACCAACCGACTAACCCACTTCTGCTGCTCTTCTGTAGAATTTGCTAATAACAACAGATTCTTTGCCGTTGATATATCATAATACACTATAAAGAAATATTTGGAATCAATCAATGTGCTTAAATTCATGTGAATACAGACAATGCTAATGCAGTAAGGAAATCCTTTTACCTTTGCAAGGTGCTATGATCTCCTCCTTTTTGTCCATGTGATCTTTATGACATTTAATATGGCAGCGGCGACACTCTAAGGCAGGAGGGGGCTTGAACATGTGCCACAATGGCTTCATACAAGCCTCACAGTTGGTGGGGAAATGATAAAGAGTAGGAATGAATTCATGCCCTTTGTGACAGATATAATTCGATTTTTCTCCCACTGGCTCCACTGGAAATTCCTGCTCCTTTTTACTTTCTCCTTCATTGGCATACAGAATCTATCAATATTAAAAGAACAATGATTTCTAGACGTAAGTATTTTTTTTAAATGTACAAACGATTCTGATAGTGTAAATAAAATCAAATTAGCCAAAAGTGCCTAGTAAATAAAATGCATTTGAAGTTTAAAACTAAGCAGGTTCTGCCTAAAGAAGAGCTATGTGAAGTCATTAGAGGGTCACTTTGCTTCACATTTCAAAAAAAAGTGATTCTGTTCAAATGTTGTCTCATAAATTTTTCTGAACTATCTTATTATGCTTTAGCAACACCATCAGAATAGAGAAGCAAAACATCTGAATATTCATAGTCCTAACCTACCAAGAGATTATTCAAAACAATCACCTGGGAATTGGGGGTGTAGGTCAGTGGTGGACCCAGGCCTTGGGTTCAATCCTCAGGACATCCCCCCCCGCAAAAATCCAACAACAGATTAACAAAATAAATAAACCAAAAAAAATCCCCAATCAACCCGATAAGAATGGGATAGAGGTCTACAGCTCAGTGGCAGAGTGCTTGCCTTGCATATAGGAGGTCCTGGGTTTGATCCCCAGTATACACACAAAGCACATATGTCCTTCTTAAGAACAGAAAATGGAGTGATTGCCATATGTGCACCTTTTTAAAATGACAGGTGCTTGAAGAGTGCAATAAACTCCACATAAATAGTATAAGCGCCCAGAAAAAAAGAAGGCAACAACACCAGGCAGTGTCTACACAGAAGGAACTCAATAACTAAATTGTTGGGAAATGTTTGGCTTCATGTTAAATAAGAAATAAAAGGGCCACTGGGTACAAAGTTTAACTTCATAAATGACTCCAGAGAGCTGATTATAGAACCAAAAACAGGAAATAGTTCATGCTTAAAAAAATAAACAAAGAAACAAACAAACAAAAACTCACAACCAACCTGGGAAAAAAAGACAATAAATACCAGAAACATAGTGTGAACACACTACACAGGTTTAATAAGTAAAGTAAAATTATTGGGAGAGGAATGGAGATGTCCCAAACAGAAGAAGCACTAAACAACAACATCATTTTTAAATGGGAGCAAAAAAGAAAGGTCATCTGAAGGCAGCCAGGGAAGAAAGGAATTTAATGTTTTGTTAACCTCCAAGGGTGAAAAACTAAAACAAATTATGTTTACCTGGAATATCCTCGGAATTTCTTTAGCATCTGCTCTGTATACATCTGTTTGTGTAACTGGTCGGACATGAAATAACTTGCTGCAAAAGATTTTTAATAAAAGAATAAAATGTTACCCAAAGATCAAGTTTCATTAATTATCCTAACTTGTGTAAGAAGTTAAACACTTTGATCATGTGGGAAGCTCATAGACTATCTTGTTCTATTAATCCTTAAGATTTTCAGAAATTTCCAGTAAACCAAATTTTCTAATTAGTTTCAGGAAACAATACATTGCAGACCCATGAAATAAAGACGTTTTAGATAATCCTATGCCCCAGACTTTGATGGGTGTGAAGGAGACTGTAAGGAAAATAACACTAGGACAGTAGGAGCTATGCTGAATTCTTCCATGACTAATAACAAATGGTATTACTTTGTCAGAAAGGGTCAGGCTAACTCTCTTATCATACTTTAAAAGATGAGAAGAGATAGTCTCTAATTATTCTAGTAAAAATACTTACTCTATATCTAAAACCATGTAAGGATTAGATTGCTCTTTATCTTGTTCACTGTCATAGAAAAGAATCTTCTTACTGCTTACAATCACATACTGTTAAAAAGGGGGAGGGAAGGAAATCAATGAACAAAGAAGTTACACATCATATTTATTAGTTCTTTGAAAAGACATTCTATGTTAGCAATAAGAATCACAAAATATCTAAGTAACTAAAAAGTGCTAATACATCCTCAAGAAAGTCTTCCTTAAAATAACAACAAATTTGTAGCTATTTTAAATAAGCAAATGGGGGAATAAAGTCAATTACTTTTTGGACTGACTTAGCTTTGGGATCCAACAGCATTAATAACCTCATAAAAAAATGAACATAATAACATCAAAATCACAGTAACAGAAGAACTAAATGGATCTTTCTATCATATCAAGAGTTGTTTCCCCACTGAAACAACAAAAGCAACAAGATCAACAAGCTTATATTTTCCTAACTCCAATATACATTTTATTATTAGCAATTCATGAAGAACAGAAAAAAATTTTATAGTGAGAAATAAAATCACATCATTTTAAATTGGAAAGTATAAACAAGTGTTGTGTGTCTAAAAGGTTTAGTCATGTATATCTTACAACTACAGAAGTGGAGTGGTAGAATTAAACCAGAAAGGAGGGAGGGGGGAAGAACACAAATCATATTCAAAAGAAGTACTAATCACCTTCTTAACCCATCCAAATTTCTTAGTGTTGTTTCGCACAGGCAACGAAAGCCATCCTTCTAACCTTGATTCTATAAGTAAGCACAAGATTATAAAGAGAAATATAATGATTTTCCTTAGATAATGAAGAATTTTGCATAATTTTAATATGGAAACCACAAAACCAATCAAATATTGCCTTCAGAATTTATCCCTATACATTGTCTGGGATACAATAATAATGCAACATCAGTAGAAGCAAGTTATGCAATAGCAAAAAAAAAAAAAAAAAAAAAAAAAAAAAAAAAAAAAAAAAAAAAAAAAAAAAAAAAAAAAAAAAAAAAAAAAAAAAAAAAAAAAAAAAAAAAAAAAA
>PVHX01011476.1:0-28712 GCA_004024805.1 Geosciurus inauris | reverse complement strand
ACTTTGGAAATAAATAGTCTGCAATTTTATGCAGTCAAATGTCCCACTGATTAAATTCATGCACTGGCAAAAATCCAGGAGACAAGTCACAAAACAAACAAACAAACCAACCCCCCAAAACAAAATCACCAAAAAATTAGCAACTCTCTATTCTCACTGATAACATTTGCATTAGGATCTTTTATTTTTCTTTTGAAAGAAGGCCTAACTATAAACATAATATGCATCTTTGAGAAAACATTTTAAATGAGTAATGTTTTCAGAGAATATGGTCTTTCAGAATGGCTATAATAAAATGAAACAAAATTGCAGCAGATGAAACTTGGTTAACAAACAACAATAAGGCTTGGTGGCTCACGCCTATAATCCCAGAAGCTCAGGAGGCTGAGGCAGGAGGATTTGAGAGTTCAAAGCCAGCCTCAGCAATTTAGCAAGGCACCTCAACTCGGTGAGACTTTGTCTTTAAGATATAAAAAGGGATTCCCCCATACCAAAAACAAAAAACAAGCAACAATATAATCAAAAGATTTCTAAACTCTAAAATAATAAAATGAGTAAAATTCTAGTGCTACAAAGGAAAGTGTTTAAATCCTTGGAATTTGTTTTAATACATTTGATCAGTGTCTATTTCTTTTTTTGGTACTGAGGATTGAACTCAGGGGCACTCAACCACTAAGCCACATCCCCAGCCCTATTTTGTGTTGTATTTAGAGACAGGGTCTCATTGAGTTGCTTAGCACCTCGCTGTTGCTGAGGCTGGCTTTGAACTCTCAAATCCTCCTGCCTCAGCTTCCTGAGTTGCTGGGATTACAGGTGTGCACCACTGCGCCCTGGCTTGATTAGTATCTTTTAATGAAGTTAAGTGAAATATCATTTTGGGAGGTTTTTCTAACAATAGAAGTAACTATCAATTATTTAACATCTATTATGTGTCAACTATGCTAGATGCTTAACTTCAAGCCTTTTAGGGCAAGGCTCAGGTCAAACTGTTTCACATCCTTTAAAGGCCCAGTGGTGTGTTGACCAGGTTTTAAGTGCTCAATGACAAACCTGAATACATTCTCTCCAATAGCCTACAGGTATTTTCTGCTCTGTCACTCTTGACATGAAACTTTAGGAAGAATTTCTTAGTTGAAAATGGATGAAATAGGCAATAAAACCATACACTCTTTTTTTGGGTGTACCAGAAATTGAATCTAGTGATGCTTAACCAGTGAGCCACATCCCCACCCCATCAGAGACAGGGTCTTGCTGAATTGTTTTAGGACGTTGCTAAGTTGCTGAGACTGGCTTTTGAACTTGCAATCCTCATGCTTCTGCCTCCTGAGCTGCTGGGATTTACAGGCATGAGCCACCATGCCTGGTACCATACACTCTTATGTGATATATATATATATACACACACATAAGAGTGTATGGTACCAGTAAATTGTGTATATATGTGTATATATATATATAAAATTATATAATATAAAGTCAGCAAAATAAACATCTATTATAATAGCAATGCATTGTAAAAACACCTTAAAAACAAATACTTTGTTCATGCAGTTCATTATTAACTGAGTCTACAGTAACATGTTAGAGTTAGTGAACATAGTTAATACCATAAAAAATCTTCAAAAGGACTAAAATTAAGGGCAGTGGGGAAACTCCAAAGATAAAGATTTTTAGGATATCACCTGTACCATTAGGTTCCGATGATATGGGTAAGTAAGGCAAAGATTCTTCTTCTGAGTCAGAATCAGAGTCAAGGAGCATGTGAGAACTGGAAGGCTTAGTGGCAATATTGAGAGAAGTAGAGGAACGTTGGTAGGTGAATGACATAGATTCCATAGTATGTGACTGAGTGATATGAACTAAACACCCAACGTATGAGAAGTAAGAATGCAGAAAGAAGAGAAAATAAAATGAAAGCTTTAAGAGAGCTAGTATATAATACATAATGAATTAAATATCTAAACATGTAGAGATTTCTTTTGCATGTTTGCTTTTTTATGAAAAATATTGTCAAAAATCAATAAAAATCCTAATGTTATTTGAACTACCACTTCAAGTAGGTTTTCCCTTAAAGAAAGGATAAACATTTTCCCTCAAGAGCGAAGTCAAGCACAGGACTTAAAAAAACTCAACCAATTTATATTTAAGACAAACAGAAGGCTGAAAGGAAATCTGTACCTGGAAATCCATCATCTGCCTCAGCCTCCCCTGGTCCACTGCCTATACTGGAACTATCCAGACCAATATGCAAGGCCTGGAGCTGAGATCGTAGCTGCTCAATGTCACTGTCTTTACTGTCCAGTGTCATCTGCAGTTCAATTCGAATCTGGCTTTCTTCAGCTATTTGCTATAAGAAATCAAATTTAATTAACTAGGTAGAATACATCTCATATTTTGCATCTTGTTCAATAATAATTATGAATAACTATTTTTTAAAATTTTGTTTGTTCCTTTTTAGTTATATGTCATAGTAGAATGTATTTTGACATATCATATATACATGGAATAAGCTTCCCATTTTTGTGGTTGTACATGATGTGGAGTTACACTGGTCATGTATTCATATAAGAACATAGGAAAATCATGTCTAATTTATTGTACTGTCTTTCTTATTCCTATCCCCATTCCCTATTAACAACTATTAATAGAAATGTTCTATAAGTAGTCAAAAAGACAGACACAAGAATAATTCTATTCTTAAAAAGAAGTCTTCAATCTAAAGTCCAAAAATGCTTACAGCCTGCATTTCATTCAGTTCTTTCTGATACTTGATCATCTGCTGAGTCAACTTTTCACGTTCAGATTTAAGCTCCATATGTAACTTTCTATTCTCCTTCTCTTTTCTTCGCACATCTGTGTCATTACCACGCTTGACAGGTTCTTTTCGATTCATGATCTCAGCCAACTTATTCACAGCCTTAAAAATGTAAAAATAAGTATGTAAATGAAATAAATTATGTTGATCATTTCTTGATAATTCACCAATGCCAAGTTATATAACCATTAGTAATCTCCTTCTTTAAGCACAGGATTACAAAGGAACACTTCTTACATGATTTCTTACTCCTTTATTACTCATTGTCTTTCTCTATCCTATACTCATATTTCTTTCTTACTCTCATGGTTTCTGCGAACAGTAATTTAAAATAAATTTAATTTAAATTCTATAATTTATAGGAGCCTGGAAGTCTAACTTAGTGGTAGAGTGCCTCTAGATGCATAAGGCCCTTGGTTTGACCCGCAACATCATAAAAGTAAATAATGGTAGTTTTGATCTCATGTCATTTTCTACTATTTCAACTTTTGTTCCAAGGAAGATTTTAATAGTAAGATTTTTCTTCTTATATCTGGAGGAAGAGTAGTAAAATATACTTTTCTCAACAGCAGAAAATACCCACTACCCACACTCATTTGAGCTATACACACAACCAGAGGAGCTGGCAGAGGGGTGGTCAATGATCATAGGTTCCTTTTAAAACTTTTTCAGGCTATCAGCAAAGAGTCATGCCTTATAGTTTCCTAAAAGGCAGAACAACTTATTAGATTACCATAAAAGATTAGGAATAAATGTGATTCCATATTGGAAAATAAGGAAAAAATTTAATAGACATTGAATTGGACAATGTTAATGAAATCTAACTTCTCCCAATCTGAGAAAATTCAGTCACTGTTCACAAATATTCATACATTCAATGACTATTGCTTCCAATCTGTAATGTTGGAGTAAAAAATAAATGAAAACAAGATTCAAAATCATGTTTAAAGTCCAGTGACATACTTGAGTCTTGAGTGTTCTCTCTGTTAACAGCTGTTTCTCAAACTGTGCCTTGATAGCTGCTGCACTTATCTCTTCATCTTTCAACCTTGATAGTTCTGAAATATGGAAAAGTGTAAAAATTACACTAGTAATACAGCGAGTGGTAGACATTAAGTATATTAAAAATAAGCTATATTTGTAAATACATACGCTCTTGAGCATCTTTTAGTTTGTTATTTAATTCTTCTTTCTCATTTGCAAGATTGGCAACATCATTAGTAAGTGTCCTATTAGTTTCTTCAAGCTAAGAAATGAAATGGGGGAGAGGGAGAAACCACACCAATTTACAAAATTTAAGTCATGAAACAATAATTCAAACTGAAACCCCCAGAAAGTTGCTAAACCTCTTGCTTTTCTAAGTTTATCCATCTTTATATTCTTGCCCATGTGCTACCTTACTAAACTTCATTCTTCATGAAAATTTTGCTAGCAAACTTTATATGTAACCAAAGCCAAAAATTTGCTATTCTTTCATAAATCCTTAGCATTTTTTTAAAATGAGAAAAGCATTTAATAAACTAAGAAAAGGAAATACAAACTCTGCATTTCCACCATGCAGAATAAACAAATTTAAAAAACTAATATTTTTTCAGAACATTACTTTAAAACAGAACATAAACTAGTACTGAAAATGCTGATGTCCTTTTGTATTCCTTCCAAATTCTATTCTATTTTTCCTTCCTGAAGAAAGTTTAAGTGATTTTTAAGTCATGCTGTATTTATCTTTCCGCAGTTGTTTTTATTCAGCATATTAAAGAATTAAATAGCTGATATAAAGATCTAATTCATTTTAACAGACACAGTAATTCCTTCTTCTACTATACTTAATGTATCCATTCATTCAATCAATAAGATATTTGAGTTTTTGCTATTTACAAACATTTATGCTGCTGTAAGGATTGTGCCTAAGTTTTTTTAGCCTACCTATCTTAATGTGTACTTTCTCTGAATTGCATTATATACATGCTTAAAATCTTCTGGACACTACCATGGTATATACTAGACTATACAATGCCATATTGAATTTAACTTCCCATAGTAGTAAAAGAGAATGCTGTTTTCTAGATATCTTTCAAATACCTGCCACTGTGAGATGCTGAATTTCTGTTACTTGATGGATATGAACTAGTATTTCAAAGCTGTTTTATCTAGCCTTCTCTTGAAGAGCAGGAGGCAAAGCATTTTCTTATATGTGAAGGTTTCCTTTTTTGACCAAATTTTCTACTGCACTATTTAAACTTTTCTTATTGAACTGCAGGAATTCTATATATATTCCAGATACTAGTCCCTTGTATAATAAATACATCACACATATCTTCTCCCTGTCATTTATTTTTCTTTTGTCATATGTAAAATTTGGATTCTATCCTAATAGCTCAAAATTTTTATTTTTCATATTTAGGTTATTAGGATAGCTAGAATTTACTTTTGTGTGTGAAATCACAAGGTTTTAATTTTATCCCTTTCCACGTAAAAATATAGTTACTCCACAACCATTTATTAAATCTGTGTCCTTTCCTTCTGGCTTATATACTGCTATTTCCATCATATACAAGTTCCTGTATAAATTATGAAATTTCTTCTAGCACCACTATTCATATCCACTGAGCAGGACTGGACAGCCCTGTTCTAATGTTACACTTTGCAATTTATTGTATCATTTCAACAGGTCTGCATAATTGATAGGGTAAATACAACTACTTGATATTTTACTTTTCTTCGAAATTTTCTTTAGCTAGACTCTCTCTGTAAAACAATGAGAAGTGAGAAGAGGTTAACTGAACTAAAAAGCTTAACAGCTAGGATTTAACAATTTTTCATGTATATCTGTAACATTCTACCAGTGCTACTAAATATGATTTATGACATTAACACTTTATTATAATAATAATTTTAAAAACCCCAAGAACTTTACTTACAGATGCAATCGTAGCATCTTTTTCAGTAAGTTCCTGTTTGTGTCTAGCCATCATCTCTTTGATCTCCAGTTCTTTCATGATTTTCTCTTTCTCCAAATCTGAATACTGTTCTTCAGCAATTGAACGAGCCAGCTGCTCAGAATCTGCTTTGGTCAAGGTGATCTCCAGCTGGGCAGCCAAGGAGTCCCTATATTTTAGGAATATAACATTTAAAATTTGGTGGGTAGTGCTGGGGATTGAACCCATGGTCCTGTGCAGGCTACGAATACACTCTACCACTGAGCTACACTTCCACCCCTCTTAAAGACATGCCATTTTAATGCTCAATTTTCACTTTGAAGTCAACATTTTTGTCTGACTTCATCAACACATTTTTACTTGGTGAACAACAGGCACTATTCTAGCAGTAGTATACGTATCTATGAACAAAGGACGAGGGTCTTGTCCTTACCTTTCATCCTGTAATTCCTGTTTCTTCTGCTGTAATTCTTTACAAAGTTTGGTCTTTTCTTCACATTCTTCTTTAAGTTCCCTAACTTGTGTTTTATACAGGGTCTAAGAGGCAAAACACAAAGAAATGTGTATCATTATCATCAGGAATATTATTTCTACATCCAAAACCTATCCAGAGAAATCACTGACCATATACAAATATTTTCTTAATGTTGAGTCATGTTGTACTCCTGAGCAAATTAATAGTTTAATGGGTTTTTCTATTTTCTAGTCATCAACTAGTAAGATAAAAGTTCACTTGGGGCTGGAAGCAGAGCTCTGTGGCACATTCTTAGCATGCATGAAGCCCCAGGTTTAGTACTCATCACCTCCCCCAGAAATGTCAGTTAATAATTTAAAAGCATGAGTTTCAACTGAGTAGTATAGTGATATTTCTCACTGAATGGTATAGATTGGTAGGGTGAATGAAAATACAAAAAAAAAAAAATTACTAATTTGTAAAAATAAGTTTTGTTGTCTTAAATCAATGGAACAGGGGTGATACTGTCATTTCATATTTTAAAACTGATCTTAAAAAAGTACAGGTGTCCTAGAGGTTTGGGAGGCTGAGGCAGGAGGATCAAATCAAAGCTAGCCTCAGCAACTTAGTGAGGCCCTAAGCAACTCAGCAAGACCTATCTGAGTGAAATATAAAAAGGGCTAGGAGTGGTTCAGTGGTTAGGTGCCCCTGGGTTCAATACCCAGTATCAAAAAGAAAAGTACAAATGTTAAAATGACAATTTTATAGTTTTGTTATAAAAATATATTCTTCAAAAAGCAATGCCTTTAATCAGTTTTATAGGTTTTGTATAGCATGTGCTTAGAATTAGTCTTTTAGCAATAACGGAGTTCTGTTAAATTGTCTACATATTTTTTACTCAGTACTCTTAATGAATTATGGGATATTACACATGTCATCCAAAAACCTTGTCTAGTGTGGGCTATAGGAATTCACTTTACACAAAATACTTCTTCTGGTTCTGCAACAAGAAATGAGAAAGTTCTACAAATACAGCAATTTCAAATTAATGTATCTGGAACTTACTGAGAAATACTGTTCAGCTTCAAGTTGATCTTGGAGCTCTTTCATCTGCCCATCTGCATCTTGACGTTCCCTGTGAATACAAAGGCTTAAATAAGTCACACACATTTTAAATCAGTTACTCTGGAAGTATGGTCTGGGAACCCGTGAAGCCCTTTCAGAGAATCCATAGGGTCAAATCATTTTCATGCCAATTCCAAGCTCATGGTTGCCATTCCTTTTCCTGAGACCAGATGACACTTGATGATGTCATCAATCCAACAGCTAACAAAATGTATGCTTGTGTTTTAAATTGTTCTCATTTGGTTGGAGGCGGGGGCAGATACTAGGAATTGAACCGAGGGATGTTTAACCACTGAGCCACATACCATGCTTTCTTTTTTTTTTTCCATTTTTTGTTTTGAAATAGTCTCATTAAGTTGCTGAAGCTGGCCTTGAACTTGCAATCCTGCTTAGGCCCCCAAAAGTTGCTGGGATTACAGGAGTATACTACTGTGCCCAGCCAACTGTCATCAGTGTTACTGAGCACATACATGAGCCGTGATCCGCCATTTATGTCAAGTACCTAGGATTCATAGCGTCTGAAAACTAGGTTTCTCAGGGTGAGTGGAAAAAACACCCAGGAGGTTGAGAATCCTGTTTTTAGATCTAAATCAGGAAAGTGACTGTACGAATTTATACACTTTGTAAAAATATACTGAGCTTTACATTTATGAATTGTATACTTTTTCTAACACCGTACCTTGATTGGGTAGCTGTAGTAAAAAAAAAAACTGGTGGGCAAACAAATATGATCTTCTCAAAGGACAACAGTGACACTCAACATAACACTTGTACAGAAATAAAGAGAAAATGTGATCAAGAAAGTAGAATGGTCAAAAGAAAATCCCAAGATAAACTAAAATTAATATGACTTACATGTGCATAATTATGCATATTACAACTTTGTCTCAAACAATTAACTTACTTTCGAAGTTCAGCATTTTGTTTTTCCAAGCTCATTTTCATTTCCATAAGATGATTATTCTCTTGTTTTAATTGCTTTTCTGACATTTTTAGTGTGTTAACTTGCTGTGTTTGCATCTTCAGGTCATTTTGTGTAAGACAGCGCTTCTGAGTTTCCTGCTCTATTTTTAATGTCAAGTTTCTAACCTAAAAAAATAAATTGTATACTTGGTGTGTAAGTAAATTTTTTTGATTTTTCTTATCAATAAAGTTGGTAGCAAATATGGTGATGAAAAATAGATTTCTGTCCTCAGAAGCCCATTCGTTTCACAGTAAAATATTTTTTAAGAATTTTATACATACATCTTTAAAAATAAAACCATTTTAACGGGGTGTGGTGGCGTGTGCCTATAATTCCAGCAACTTGGGAGTCTGAGGCAGGATGATTACAAGTTTGAGGCTAGCCTCAGCAAGGCTCTAAGAAACTTAGTGAGACCCTGACTCAAAATAGGAAATATAAAGGGCTGGGGATGTGGCTTAGTGGTAAAGCACCCTAAGGTTTAATTGAACCTTAGTACCAAAACAAAAAACAAACCAAACCAAAAACCAACCAAACCCCACCCCCAGTTTTGAAGTAAAAATAACTTAAAATTATTAAATTATGATTCATTTAGTATGTTATCAAAATCCAATTAAAAACAACAAATTGCACAGAATTTTATATATATATAAATATAACATAATATTTTATATATATACAAAGTTTTATATATATATTCTACAGGCTACATAGGATATTGAAAGGAAAAAAAATTATTTTTTGGTACTAGGGATTGAACACAGGGGCACTTTAATATTGAACTACACCCGCAGCCCTTATAGTGTTTTATTTGGAGACAGGGCTAAGATGCTGAGGCTGGCCTCCAACTTGCCAGCCTCCTACCTCTGCCTCCCAATTTGCTGGGATTGCAGGTGTGAGCCACCAGACACAGCAATAAGGAAATTTTTAAAAATTACAAAATCACCATTAGACTTTTACAAATAAACCTAGTTTATTATTGCTTCATTAACTAGCTTATTATTTACTATTAAAATTCATACTTACATCCTCACTTAGCACATCTTTCTGTTTAAGGAGCTCATTTAATTTTTGCTGTGATTGTTTGAGATCACAATCCAATAAAGAGCATCTTTTCTCAGCCTCCAGCAATAGATTCTCTACTTTCTGTTTTAAAGTCCTTTCCTCCAAAAGCTTCTTCTCCATTTCTATTACAGTAAGAATGAATATAATAATGAAATTACAGATTTTAAAAAGTTGTCAAATATATGGCACAGTGCCAATAAAATGACAGTAAATGGTACTGCTTATTATATTTTAATTCATTTCTAAAACATTTTTATCGTTCCTCTCAATATATTTGAAATACCAATAATTTTATGCTCGAAAATTCAGTTTTATTTGCAGGTGTAGAATGTATCACAACACTTTGCAATATTACACCTATTCTAGTAGAAACAAAATATTTTCATTTTGTAGTTCTATAAAATGCTTATGTTTTTAAATAAATATTTTTTAATTTTCTGCTACTGTGTTTCTCAGTGTTACTATTTTTACTTTGAAATACTTCAGGATAGATTCTATTTATCATGCAAATTAACCTCTCTGCGCCTCAGTTTTCTTAACTCTAGGAAAACAACAGTACTTACCTTCCTAGTGATGTAAAGATTCTGAGTTAATACATGTGTAGCACTCATGATTATTCACAATACTTTTTAAAAGTAAAAAAGTGTAGCAAATACACAAAATATTATCTGGAATAGTAGGATTATGGGTCATCTTTTGCTTTTTTCTTCATATGTTCTTATGTTTTTGTAAATGATTTGCAATAAACTTATAATTTGTTTCATAAATAAGAAAAAAACCTTTGAAGTTTCCTTCCATTGTCAAGTGAAGAGTAAAGTTTACACCTAACAAAGTGTTTTCAGTATGAAATGCAGGACATCACAGTTAAAGGATCATCTTTTGATATACTGATCAGAACTTTAGTTCAAATTCAGTCAAGGCTCCTCTGCTCTTTCATACCTAATTAAATAGTATCTAATTATCATCTTAAGTTTTATTAGGTTAAAATTGAACTTAGGAATTTTCAGTTAATGAACAGTACTTGCAAGTGAGGAAAACTGAAACATTCTTCATGTACCACTAATAGTACTAAGCACTTTATGTGAATAACTACACTTGATTTTTACAACAACCTAACAACAACCATTACTGTTACTTACAGTAACAGTACATTACAGTAACATTACATTACTTAACAACACCATTACTGTTCTTTTACAGAAAACAAGGCATACAAATCTTAACTAACTAGACAAGGCACACTGCTAATAATTATTTGATTAGCATGTTCTTAATCCAGGAAGGCAATGATATGCAGCAGTAAGACCAAATGCTTTAGACCCAGATTTGAATACCATCTATAATTTTTGTGTACTCATGTGTCACAGAGAAGTCATCATGTATCTTCTATTAGTGTTGGGACGGTTTGAAAAATGGTAGTTATATTATACTGGATTGGTTCATTTTCATCAGTTTAGAGCATAACCAATAAATCAATGTACTCATTAAAAAAAAAGTCACATAATGTAGGCACAGAATAGAAAGACAAAGAAATGCACTGAGGTGACAAATATTCTATATCTTGTTTTGGATGATAATTATATAAATGCATCACAAGTGTCAAAACATTCCTATTTTATTGTGCATTAAATTATACTGTAATCAAAAAATTCAATTCTCTTTACTAAGCCATGGCCAAGGAAACATTGTTCGTTAATTTCCTTTCAATTAGATATTTCTAAATAAAGCACTCATTTTATTTCTTATGATCCTGAATTAATGCCTTAAACAAAAACTAGTTTTTAATCAAAAGATTTATAATTCAGTTACATGTAAAAATTAAGACTATTTTTTTGCTAAGTTGTTCAATATGAAATGCAATTTCTGTTGAGTTTTAAGACTTTCACAAGAAAAAAAGAACTGCTCTTTTTTTTTAAATTTCAAATCCATTAACATTATAAACGGTCAGTTTGAAAACAAAAATTATCCTAAGACAATTCCAAGATAAAAACTGGTTTGCAGGAAAGTTAACTCTGTTATCTATTAGCATCAACTGTCTCTGAGTAATTCTGGCTAGCATCTTCATCATGCCTAGGTTCAAAATATTCGCTAATTTACGTGCTAGTTAGACTAGCTACTATTTTCAAATCTTTCGTTGGAGAACTTTTAAATGTGCTTACCTTTCATGGCTTCAGACTTGGCCTCTTCAATGGATTCATAGATCTTATTTTTGTCTGCTAGCCGTGCTTTTGTAGTCTTGTGTTCAGCCTCTTCTTGTTCCAAGCTCTGTTGCATGACTTTTAGTTGGTATGTCATATCTATTTCCATGTTGCTCTTTTCCTGTTAAAGATTTAAAAGAGCAGCTATAAACAAAAAGGCTTATAATTCTAAAAAACTTTCAAAACTGTTTGAAGCAGGTCTAACAAAAATGCTGAACATTCGCCTCCCTTCCCCTCTTAATCCCGACCTCTTGTAACAGCACCCTGCACCCTCTGCTTCCTCGCTCCCTCTGCCACCGCCCTTTACTGTTTGGAGATCTGCATTAAGACTGTTTAATCTCAAAGTGACCAGTGCTATTCTCAATACCAAATTCAAGACACTCAGTTTTCTCTTATTTGAAATCATTGCAGCCCTGACACTGTCCCTTGGCACTGGATGCTGTGTTCACTTGGCTCCCCACCAGGCCCTTGTCTTTCCTGCTGTTCCTCCAGCTTCCCCAGCTGCCCTCAGATGCTGGTGTTCTTCAGCCACAATGCTTCTTCTCCTATAGCATTATATCTAATGTTTCCCTCTTCTTTATTAGAAGGAGAAAAAAGGAAAAAGAAAAAAAAACCCTTAAGATCTCCTACCATTCACCTATAATCCCCACAGAAGTCTTGTTTTAAGTTGAGACTCTTGATAACAGCAGTCTATTTTCTATATATACCTTCAATATTTTCTAATTGTTTGAGCTCTATTGTTCATATCACAAATATGATACAGGTGGGCTTTTTTCCAAATAAAATCTTTAATACTAAAAATGACTTTTCAAACTACATAATCTACCAACAGAATAATCTATTCTGCTCTGAATAATCAACTCTACCTAGTCTTTTCCCGGACGGGCATTTTCACTCACATGGTTTTAGCTACTTACATACCAATGACTCAAATATTCCTATGTTTTACCAGAGTTTACTGCCTTGTAGACATTCTAATTTGGCCATTCCCAAAGAACTTAGAGGACTAAAGTGAATTTATCACTGTCTCCTCTACATGTTATTTTTCTTTATTCTTTATTAATTAATGGCACCACTAAATATCACATCATAACCTACAAACCCAGGACTCATCCACAACTACTATTTTCATACCACATCTAATCAATTACTAAGTGCTGTCAATTATTCCTTCTTCAAATATTTCTGATACATTTCTATTTCTATCCTTTAAACCATTGCCCTAATTAAGTCTCCATTATCCCTTATTTGAATTATTAAAAAAGGCTTCTGACTAGCCTCCTGGCCTCTAGTCTTGTCCTCCTCAAATCTATTCTCTACATAGTACAGTGACCTAATGATCTACCTTACATGTACCCCTAGTAAGATTATCCAATTTAAGCCCTTTTTTGTGGCTGGCCCTTAAGAGTTTATATTCTAAGTTTCTTCATAGAGTGTTTAATATCTTACCTGATCTAGCTTAGGCCTAGCTCTGTACCCTCACTCTGGCCACTGAATTCCTCATAATCTTACATGAGGAGCATACTAGTGAACTGTAAACCAATTTTGGCTTGATATCTATTTTTCTTTTTAAGTTTCACTGGCACATGGCCACATCCCTTACTCTAGAAACTGTGGCAGGGCTGAGCAGATGTAACAGAAACTATATGGCCTATAAAACTCAAACTATTTACCGTTTTCCCCCTTAAAAGATTAAAATTTGCTGATTTCTACTCTGTTCTCCAGAAATATTGAATAGTCTGTACTCACATAAACAAAGGGTGCCTTGAGGATTTTCACCCCGCCTCTGCTCCCAATGCCTTCTCCAATCAGTGTGCCTTTACCTTGCCAAACTGTCTGATCCTGTCAGACTGGAGACTCAGCCTGTTCTCTCAATACACATACCCTGTCATATCTCTATCATTCCGCAGACCACCTGCATTAGAATCATCTGCATTTTATTGTTACTTTTTAAATTTATCTGTATTGTTACAGATATTATTAAGGGCAAGGACTGTATCCTGATTTTTCCACCACAGAACACATGCTAAATATTTGAATGAATAAGTAAACAAAAATAAAACACTAGCTGCACATCCCTGCCTTAACAGTATTTTTAAAAAAAAACTTCCAAATGTTAAATGTCATAACATGACTTTATATGATACATTTAAGATATATTATGAGTCAAAGTGAGTTTTCCTGGATCCCTCAAGACGCACCCTCATTCTATGCACTGAACACCCTTCCTTCACAAGCAGAAGCATGCTGACAGTAAGCCTTAAAATATACCCCTTGTCTGCAGAACCATGTCAAAATGGAAGTCAGTGAGCATGTGAAAATATTCTAGTTAGTAAATTCCCTTACATTCAAGTAACTTTTCTCCTCTCAAATTCTACTGTGATTTTCTTAGAACAAAAACAAGAAGCTTAGCATATCTTACCTTCTCCAAATCAGTAAATTTCTCCTGCAGTTGTCTCTTTTCCAGCTCTATTTTTGCTAGTAAGATTTTGCCATTCTTTAAGTCTTCTTCCAGGCCAGATATTCTACCTAAAAATTGTAACATTTTAAAAAGCAACATACCTAGAAAATTATACAAATTCAATTAAGAGTAAAAAGTTTGGAAGCTGCTTCATATTTTGAAGCTGTTTTTGTGAGCAAGAGCTTTATATTTGTGGCATAGTGACTTTACAGTTAATACAGAAACCAGAATTTACTACCTAAGGAATTTAATACTTAAAATATTTGGAAGTATATCAAAAAGCTTACCAATTAACATAATTTATAAATAAATTCAAAATTCATTCATAAATTTTTTAATCAATGTATTTCTACTGTTTTAACTTTCAGAAATGTGCTACTCTAGCACATTATACATCATTTAAAGTTATTTCCAAAATATGAATCATCAAGAGTAATTCAAGTATAATCTATACTTTATACCTTGTAAGTCATTAATTATCTCTGATCCATGGGTCCGGTCTCTTCTTTCAGATTCGAGTGCTGACTGCAGGTTGATAAATTCTTTTTCAAGTTTTAACTTAGCAGTTTCCAGCAGGCAGTTTTTATCTTGTAGATCTCTATTGTTAGACTCTAGCTGCTGAATCTGTTTTGAACTTTCTGCCTGAGTTTTTCTTAATCGAGCTGCAGTATCAGATTCTGTTCGCAGCAAAGCATTGGTTTCATCCAGCTGTTATTTCATTCAAAAGCAAACAAATAAACACAGGTATATAAGATGAAAATATATTCATTTATTATCTCATTACAAACTTCTAAAAATAAAAACCTAAAAATATTTTATAAAGATTCCCTTCTAAAATTAGAGGCACAGGCCTTTTGAAACACTGCCACTTAAAATTAATATTAACAGTCAGTCATAAATAAAATTCAATATCTTTTTACAACTGAGATCAACCTACTTGTCTCTGAAGTTGATTCACTTTCTCGGTGGATATTTGAGAGTTCTGATTTCTTTTTTTCAAATCTTCAAGTTGATCTTTCAAGCTGTTAACTATAACAAAAAGCATTTCAGTAGCAAGCTATAACAACATTCTCTCTCTCTTTCTCTCTCTCTCTCTCACACACACATACACACTCTCTCTCTCAATATTTTCCTGGTAAATATTTAATGTTATACACCACAAACCATCATTTTCCAAATTTCGCTTTTTGTCCGCTTCATGATCAGCTTTCCGCTGATATTCTGCATTTTTGTGCTGAAGAAGTGCCTTTTCTCTTTCTAATTGTCTTAATGTTGATTCCACATTTTTCCTTAAGGTAATCTGAAATAATACTCAACATCATTATCAAAAGGAAATATGCATAAAAATCAAATCAAAACAAAATACCTCAGCTATTTCAAACAGGTAAGAGACCTAAAAAAAAAAAAAAGCTATCATTGTTTTTTTAAAACTATAAAATATATTCCTTGTTTGGAAAATAGCACACTAATCTTAAACAATCAAGAGCATAAATGTTTTCTTTACTATTGAAAGTCAAACGTCCTGTAACCTTTCATCACTACCATCATTATTCTATACTAACTATGGATCTAAAGTATTATGAATAGCAATTAAACAATAGTCCCTTTCTGTTTTTACACCATGCCTTTAAACACAAATAAAAATGCATTTTTTCACTTGAAATATCAAGCTTGCAAAAATATCATGTTGCAAAAACAACAGAATGAAGCCTAAAGAGAAGCTACCCCATAATTTTAGTCTTGTCCTCCAGTGCTACAAAGTAGGTTTTACTATCTATCAAGATACATATTAGCTGGGTGCGGTGGTGCACGCCTGTAATCCCAGCACTTTGGGAGGCTGAGACAGGAGAATTTTGAGTTCAAAGTCAGCCTCAGCAAGGGCGAGGTGCTAAGCAACTCAGTGAGTCCCTGTCTCTACATAGAACACTAAATAGGGCTGGGGATGTGCTCAATGGTCAAGTATCCCTCAGTTTAATCCCCGGTACCCCCCCCCCCCGAAAAAAAAGGGTACATACTGCCATGTTATTAACAGAATTCTGTAAGCCAGCCAGACATTAAGGATTTTTACCAATATTAATAAAAGCTGTGGCTGTGGCTCACTGGTCCCTGAGGTTCAGGGTTCGATCCCCAGTGGGGGAAGGGGTGAGGGGGGTAATAAAAGGATAAGGCAACTTTACCTCTTCTTCTAGTTCCTTTGCTGTCTTCTCTAGACGAGTATTAATAGATCTAAAGAATTTCAAAAGAAACAATAAATAAAATAATTCTAATTCATGATAAAAGCATAGTCTATAAAGTTAAAAACAATTATATAAATACTTTGTAGCTATTCTCTTTTAATAAAATGTGTGAACTTAATATTTTTAAATATAAGCCGGGCACAGTGGCACATGCCTGTAATCCCAGCAACTCAGGAGGCTGAAGCAGGAGGATCTAGAGTTCAAAGCCAGCCTCAGCCACTTAAGAAGGCCCTAAGAAGCTTAGCAAAATTCCATTTTTAAAAAAAAGACAAAAAGCACTGGGGATGTGGCTCAGTGATTGAGTGCCACTGGGCTCTATTACCAGCACAAAAATAAATAAATAAATATTTGTCTATAAAACATACTTGCACTTCTGTTCTAGCTCCTCTTTGGCTTGTATCTCACTGTTAAGATGTTCTTCTAATGTATATAGTTTTTTCTGAATCTGTCAAAAAACAAGAAACTTTATTTTGGTTATATTTAAAGATAAGACACTTAAAACAATGATAAGCTTATTTTGTTTTTCTGCAGTCTTCACTACAATGGTATAATTGTGCCCGCTTAATGTGACTTTTACTGATAAAGGGAAAACTCCCTCATATTCTGTTTTCTGTCACACTACACAAGTCTGTGTGAACACACTTACGCAAACATGAATAAGAAACTCGTTTTGGCAAAATTCTTCAATGAAATCCAATTTCAAATTAATTTCTGAAATCCTCCAACACACTCTATAGATTATCATTTGAAAATATGGTCACTTTTTTGTGCTTATGAGATAAAGACAAAAGATTTAAAAATATTCAGAATATTTAACTGAATATATATATATATATACTAAAATATATTACTTTTTTTTAAAAATGAGAATATAAACTCTTCTTTCATTTCTTCCTCTTGAATAAATTATACCTAATTAATTGCAAGTCCTCTCTTCAGTAGATTTCCCTAGCTATGCTGGTCTTTAAGCAAACTAAAATTACAAAAACTATTAAACAATTCCTTTTTTTGAAATATTATTTCCTTTTTAAATGATTTAATTTTTTAAGTTTCTGTAGTGTCTTGGATACAAAGGCAGGTACTTTACAAATGTTGTCTCATCAATTCTAACAAAAGTCCTAAGAAGATGGTAGCATTTTATCCACTTGATCAAGAAAATGAAATTCAATACAGGTGAATGCCCAGGTCAAGACAGTGCACTTAGTAAGTGGTAATGTAAAAATTAATCCAGGTCTATGAGATTCCAATATCAATATTCTTCTCATTATTCTTCCTAATGATTATATTCTCCATGGTTTCTTAATCATTTATATTAAAATCTATCATACCACAATAAGAATAAACAGGCTGATGAACTAATTGAGTTTAACTGTTTGGGGCTGCTACTGCATTTATTTGAGCACACTAGTTATTACATTTTACATGTTCTTCCTGCCAGTTACATACTCTTAACAAGTAATAAGAAAATTAGATGATGTATATTTTAAATAATAGATTCATAGTACCAATATTAAAAGGGATACATGGTAGGGAAAAAGTTGGAAACTTCTCTCTTGTGTAGATGAAGTACTCCAAATGGGAGCTGGACTGTGACTATATCAAAACACTGCTAGAATAATATTTTTTCCCCTCATTTTTCAATGTAGTTGACAACATACCTCTTGACTTTCCTATTAAAAGAAAAAAGAAAAGAAAATGTGTGTTATACTTTATAAAATTCCTAATAAAAGTCATACCCAAATTATCCAACCTGATTTTTTACTTTTCATAAGTTTGAAGAAAATGGTTTTACATTTATATGTATGTGGATGCATGTGTATCACTTAGTTTTATATGCAGCTATAAATTATAGCAGTCACAAAATACAGTTTGATAGAAAATATCTTTTATATGAACACAATCCTAATTAGGAACTCAGAATTTGACTCTCTCTCCTACTTCTTCTCTACCTGATGGCTTAGTATTTGTACACTTTTACAACACTAACATCATAAAATTATCTAATTGGTATTACAGTTGTTTACAAACCTATTCTATCACTTGTTACTAAACTAAGCCTACACAAATGTATAATTCATCTTTTTACTAGCCATCCTGTTTGGAATAATGATATTCTTTGTGTAAATTAACCACTGCAACGTTATGATGAACTGTACTATACAAGGACTATCATCACATGATTTAAAAAGTAGTATTAGGGGCTGGGGCTGTAGCGCAGTGGTAGAGCGCTTGCCTAGCATGCGTGAGGCACTGGGTTTGATCCTCAGCACCACGTATAAATAATAAATGAATAAAATAAAGATCCATCAATATCTAAAAAAATATTTAAAAAAAAAAAAGTAGTATTAAATGAACTTTTACAAAGCCATGAGTGTGCTGGTTGTGATGGCACATATCTGTAATCCCAGCCACTCCAGAGGCTAAGGCAGGAGGATGCAAGTTCAAGGCTAGGCTCAGCAATTCAGCAAGACTGTCTCAAAATAAAAGGGCAGACTGGGCATGTAGCACAGTGGTAGGGTACCTGCCTAGCTTATGTGAGGCCCTGAGTTCAAGCCCCAAGTACCAAAAAAAAAATCATATTAAAAAGGGGTAGGGGTAAAACCTACCTTGGTTCAATCTCCAGTGGTAAAGCCCAGTGGTAAAACCTACCTTGGTTCAATCTCCAGTACCAAAACAGAAAAGGAAAAAATATATATATTTGAACATGTGACTTAACTAGAGTAGTAGAAATGTATACATACTTCATTTTTCCTTGATTGTACCAAATCATTTTCTCTACAAGATGGAGAGTCACTTAATAACCTAGAAGGAAGGGAGGAGAAAAATAAAATCTTTCATATTTCATTTTTAATCCATTTTGTCTTATTCAACCAAGTTATTCTCAGAATATCAACCATAAAGATTTCTCTTTATTTTTTCTTCAATATATTATTTTAGATAAAGCAGTATTTTTGCCTCTACACACTTCAATCATTCCTATTAATTTAAAATGTAAATTTTCCTTGCCTCTCCTTCTTATCAAATGACCTAATCTTTCATTTTATTGGGACTGGAGTCGTTACACTGAACTAATTTTTCTCTTATTCATCTCATTTTAATTTCTTTAACTATTAGATTCTTCTTCTATTCCATCTTCTAGAAACTGTCAGTCAAGGGTCTCTTTGCAGAGCACACAACAATCATCTGTTCCACAGCTCGCCCCTGAGTGGCAACTCTACTCTATTTTCTAATCTTACATCCAATACTCACTGCAGTCAATGAATATTTATTGAATGACCTTTTTTGCCAGGATTTGTGCAGAGATTATAGGCAAGAAAATTTCAGTTTCAGCAAGTCCGCCAGGCGCAATACAGCTCACATGCCCTGTTTGAGGAGCACTTGACTGCACTACTCTGTTCCCAAGGTGTGCTTACATTCTCAATCTTTCTTCAACGACTTGCACAATCCTCTCATAAGCTCTCCATATCTTGGCCACTCAAAACCCTTTCCTACCTTCAAACTCAGCTAAAATGCCAGCTTTTCCCTGAATTCTCATCTGACCTTCCCCCTGTACCCACTCAAAAGAAATGTGATTAATTTGCTTTGAATTTGCGATCCTTCTGCCTCAGCTTCCCAAGTCAACAGGATTACAGATGTGCACCACCACAACCCGCTCATCTCAGATTTTCTTGGCATCTTTTTCTTAAGGACATATCACTAATGGAGGAAATTCTATCCTCCATTATGACTATATAATTCTATTGTATCCTTCATGAAATGACAAACTCCTTTCAAAAGCTGATATTTGTTCTTACTTCATATACAACAGTATCTTGAAATAATGTGTAAATGAGTATAAAATAAAAAAATCATATAGTAAAATAAAATTAAAAATAATTCTGAGTTAAGAAAGACTCAAAGTTTAAAACATATTAACATTTAATCTCCTATAATTCTCAAAATAAGATGTTGCTTTATAGCTAGATCAAGAAAATAATAACATTTAATGAATAATTCACATACAGATTTTCCCTATAGTAGGTAAATCCTATGAAAGGCAGCTGGTTTCCCACAAAAGCTTTAGGAATTGGGAAGGTTTCTACATCTCCTTTATCATCTTCGATGTCATCAAAATTGCTGCTGTCTATGTCACTGCTGAGTTCAGGTACTACAGGAGCTGCCGCTATTAAAAGAAAAGAATTATTTCATTCATAAGCAAAATGTAAGACACAAGCCACCACTATGTTTATAACATATTAATAATATGATTATATCATGTTTTACACAAAATCTTAGCAACACATTTTCCATTTTATCATTTCACAAAATTAAGATTTTATGAGTAATCTGTTACTACAGACTAGTAATAGATTAATCAATTATACAAGGAAAAGCATATGATATTATTCTAGATGTCAAAAATTATAAATAGTAAGCAATAATCTGCAGGTATATGCTTTAAGGTCCTCAGTTTTCTATATTCTTTAAGTAGAAATATCTCTTACCCTTACAGCGAATCAATGCCATATATAAATAAAGTAAAAACAAATTATTATTCTATGCTTTACCACAGCATGTTCTTCATAAATAATTATTTGCTGGTTTATTAGTTCAAATACAATCAAATAAAGGATTACATTCCTCCTATTCTGAACATTGCTTAGATCTATAAAATTTCCTTGGCAAATTAAGAAATACAATGCTTATTAAAAAAGAATTGGGAAATATTGCTAATAAGTACATACTGGTTTGCTAAGATATTGAGGAAATATTAATTTATTTTTAAATGCTGCCACAGGAAAATTTGAAATATAACCTCAATTTAAAAATTAATTAGCAAACTGTATCAAACATGCCTGTTATTTCAAAAGAGGAATCAATTCATGAGATTTTAAATGGAATGGAAATATTAGATTTATTGACTTACTCTCTCTTATGTTATCCCAATTCCACTGATCATTCTTAAAGAAAGGATGCTGTTTGATTTCTTCTACCCCATTTCTCCCAAGTCGTACCTCCCTAAACAATGCAGTTAAAGATTATATTATAAAAAATAAAATAATGAAAAAATATTAACTTATCTCAATAGTTTAACCAAAATAAGGATCAAAAATGAATAAGATTTTTTAAAAAACAGCTTTAGCCTAAGTGTTTCTCTAAAATAATCTCAATTTTATAGCAATCGATTGCTCTGGATAGATTAAAAAGACTTGATACACAGCAAACAATATGGAAGCAAAATATATTTCCTTCCGCTGTTTGTGTCAAATGGAAATATGCGAGACTGTCAAGCAAAAAGATTCACCTGCATGTTTCAAACCACATGACCCACCAATGTTAACATGTCACAGACACAGGTCTAACTCTGGGCACAGACAGGTTATTCTAACCTTTCTAACAAAAGTATTACTTCAAAAATCCCCTTCTTCACAAAAAAAAATTCACATATACATATTTAATAAATTCTCTCTCCATTTATATTAAAATTATCACTGAATGTAAGAAAAATATGATTAAGGATTTTATTCTTTGACCTTCTTTTTTTTTTGGTACCGGGCATTGAACTCGGGCACTCAACCACTGAGCCACATCCCCAGCCCTATTTTGTGTTTTATGTAGAGACAGGGTCTCACTGAGTTGCTTAGCGTCTTGCCATTGCCGAGGCTGGCTTTGAACTCGCGATTCTCCTGTCTCAGCCTCCCTAAGTGCTGGGATTACAGGCATGAGCCACCGTGTCTGGCTTCTTTGACTTTCTGATTGTTCAACGAAGACTGCGTAAGCTGGGAGTGTCGCTCAGCAATAGAGGGCTTTCCCAGCATGCGCAAGGCCCTGCATTTGAGCCCCAGAACAGTAAGGGGAAAAAAAAAAAGACTGTACAGAAATAAAAAGCACTTGCTTTAGGTATGTTCCTGGAGCTAAGTTTAACTTGAACAGGAAAACCTATACATTTTAAAGGACATGCTTCTAGTGACATTTATGACATTATTTTCAAAATAGTTCAAAATATTTACCTATAATCATCCTTAGACTGTTCATTCTCCCAGTAAATTGCTAAAGCATATCCACAAATCCTAATCCATTTGTTAACGTATACCGTACCCTATTTCATAATGCAATCCCCACCCACCCTATGTAGTCCCCAAATCTAACATTATACAGGTTTAGTTGAATTTATCAGCATTGACTATTCATTATTCATATAACTAACAAGTTTTAAAGTTTATTCTACAGATGACTAACTCATAAAAATCATTTCCCTAAGGATAAAATAACTCTGTGTTTGATGGAAAAAATAAAAAAAATTTTATACTAGTTGAATGTGATAATGCATGCCTGTAATCCGAACTACTCAAGAGGTTGAAGCAGGAGGATCTCAAGTTTGAGGCCATCCTGGGCAACTTATCAAGACTGTCACCAAATGAAAAAGGGGCTGGGGATGGAGACCAGTGGTAGAATGCTTGTCTAGCATGCACAAGGTCCTGGGTTCAATCTCCAGTACTGCAATACTATATTAGTAATAATAACATTAAATTTGATGAGAAAAAAGTTATTGTTAAAAGAAAAATATGTGCCAAAAAAACTTCACTGGTGGGGGGGTCAATTGTGTAAAATCATTCAATTTTAAAATGTGTATCTCAGGATTCCACCTCCAAGATTTTATCCCACAAAAAGTATGTAATGATAAATGTTTTTTTGTGTTTTGGTTTTTTTGGTACTGGAGAATGAACTCAGAGGTACTCGACCACTGAGCCACATCCCCAGCCCTATTTTGTGTTTTATGTAGAGACAGGGTCTCACTAAGTTGCTTAGTGCCTTGCCGTTGCTGAGGCTGGCTTTGAACTTGCGATTCTCCTGTCTCAGCCTCCCTAAGTGCTGGGATTACAGGCTTGAGCCACCGCGCCCGGCTGTGTAATGATAAATGTATGAGCATCATCACTGCAGTACTAGCAGCAACTGGCTCACAAACAGTAAGGTGTGCATGTTGTATATTAGCACTAGAAAAGATAGATAATATTAGTTACCTACTTAATCTAAGCTCATCTTTTTTTGTGCATGTGGTGCTGGAGATTGAACCCAGGGCCTTGTGCATGCGAGGCAAGCACTCTACCAACTGAGCTATATCCCCAGCCCAAAGCTCATCATTTTACTGATGAACAAAATTATTTCCCAAGGAAAGAACACAATTTCCCCATGATCACAAAGCTGATGAATAAGTTTGGACTGGAGTGCGAGCACATTTGCTAGGAGGACTTCTATCACAAGTATAAAAGAGGACATCAGAAGAGAAATGAAGAAAGAAAAATCAAATAGCTTCCTAGCTTTGCTCCCCCCCCCCCCCACTGGGGACTTAAGCCAAGGATGCCTAACCATTAAGCCACTCCGCAACCCTTTTTTAGTTTTGAGACAGGATCTCACTAAGCTGGTTAGGACCTCACTAAGTTGCTGAGGCTGGCCTTGAACTTGCAATCTTCCTGCTTCAGTATCTTGAGTCACTGGGATTTCAGGCATGTGTCACTGCTGGGCTAGCTTTTCTTTTTGAGGCAGGTTTTCGCCTGTTATCTATTTGTTTTAAAAAACATGAAGTTTTCAGAACAGACTTGTTCATATTCAAATGTGAATAAGAGGGTTGGGAAGGAGGCACTCTTACATCAAACACAAATAGTTTTTAAGATTATAAACAGTTGAATATTTATCTACACAAACTGCTGTACTCTCAAAAGTTGCATAAGCAAGAATATTAAGAAGGCAAAACGAGGGCTGGGATTGTAGCTCAGCGGTAGAGCGCTTGCCTTGCCATGCGTGAGGCCCTGGGTTCGATCCTCAGCACCACATACAGAGCAATAAAATAAAGACATTGTGTCCATCTACAACTAAAAATATATATTTTAAAAAAAAAAGAAGGCAAAATGAGAAGAAGATAATAGTTTTATTTCTTTCAAATGTGTTAACTTACGGGATTCTTTTTTTTTTTTTTTTTCTCACCAAATTGGTTTTAGGCATGAGGATTAAGGTTAAATTACAACTGGGCTGCCTATGCAAAATGCTAAAGGTAACCCAATACCAGGCTCAGCAGTAGGAAAAGGTTAATCCAGAATTACATGCAACTTGGTTAATGAGAGAGATCTATTCCATATGTAACTAAATTAGATATGCTTTCATTTCTACAAATTTAAAAGTAAAAGGGCTTATCTACGAAGAAATTCAATGTACATTACCTATCTGTCAAGAAGGCACAGATGAGATTCTTTGCATGTTTAGAAATTTCGGCATCTTCAGGGAAACATAGTGAATTTTTATGATCCATAATTTTGCTATAAGTTCCTACAAGTGAATCCGCATAAAATGGAGTATCCCCTAAAATTCCAAGAAAGAAAATGTCAAATGTAATAGTGGGTGCAAATTAAACACTTTTCATCTACATTTTAAATGTCAACTTCAAATTTGCCACATGCATAGAAAACAAAGACAGGAGTTCCAATTAAAACAGAAACATACAAAGAAAACCATACCCATGATGGTCCTTCTATCCTTAAAAACAAAATGAAATCAATGCTAACTCTAGAATTTGGTGTGTTTTGTTTGTTTGTTTGTTTGTTTGGTACCAAGAATTGAACTCAGGGGCACTCGACCACTGAGCCACAACCCAGCCCTGTTTTGTATTTTATTTAGACACAGGGTCTCAATGAGTTGCTTAGTGCCTCGCTATTGCTGAGGCTGGCTTTGAATTCGTGATCCTCCTGCCTCAGCCTCTCAAGCTGCTGGCATTACAGGTGGGCACCAACGTGCCTGGCTAGAATTTGTTTTTAACTGAAGAAAGCAAATGATTTACTGAATAATTCAAGAGAGCCTTAAAGTGGGATGAGACCAGTCAGAGTACTTTGATGTCTGGGCTGCTGGAATGGCATCTTGAGATGGCTCTCTAGAACTGTTACACAATATAGCAGCCACTAGTGATATGTGGCAATTTAAAGTTAAACTGAAATTGAATAAAATGAAAAATGCAGCCCCTTAGTTACATACATTAGCCATAGTTCAAGTGTTCAATGTGGTCAGTGGTGACCACACTGGCTGGTATAGATGTAAGTCATTCTCACCATGACAAACTTGACAGTGCTGCTCTGAGAGTCAGAGCATGTCTATCTTTTCACACAAGAGGGAGTGGGGCCAAAGTGACTGGATGTGACCTGCCAAAGATGACAAATAGCTACAGCCAGAAAGGGGCAGAAATCATCTCCCAGTACAGCATTGTGGCCAACTACTGATTAGGGTAAAAAGCCACTGACGCAAGCATAAACACAGAAAAGGCAACAGGCACGGTTTCGGTCACTGCCCGTCTAAAGCCACAGCAGGTAAAGGCCCTGCCCACTATATGTCTATACTCCAAGTAACTTTAGTGCAGGCCAATTTAAATCCCTAAATCAGCCAATGCAAAACTTCTAAAGATATATTCAGATTGTTGTTTGAATTCAGAGGTGGGTTGGGGCAGAGAGCACTGAATTCAAGAATTTTCTAGTGCCATTTTTTCTAGTGCAGTAGAATCTTCTAAATGAAGTTCAGTGCCAACCAATATGAGCAAGCACTGCAGTAAGCGCAGAATACTGTAAATCACTGCCATTCAATTCTAATGTAGTTCTCAGATTTGAAAACAGTAGTGGAAATTTAAATGGCCTATTCAAATGAGCCAAATTACTTCTTCAAAGGTACCTATTTTCTAAATCCCTAAGAGGAGAGTCCAATCAAGTAAGAGAATAAATTCTACTTTCAAAAGATTACAAGATATATCTTAATGCATCATCAGATCACATACCAGAGGTGGGAGAACAGACAGCTACTGGTACCACAAGGTATGTAAAAAGAGACTCATTACAACGACAAAGGCCCCAAACAAAGTAGGTCATACAACAATATGAAACCAAGCAAATAAGATCAATGCCACATATACTGGATCATCACCAAGAGAAGGCAATTTATACCACAAAATAGTTCCATAGTATTCATTTAAATCTGGGATTTACCAAACATTTCTAATTTTTTTAGCAATAATATTACTCTTATAGATTTTATCCTATCAATTTATTACAGGGTCATCAATTAGAATATAAATTCTATAATTCCAAAAATATATTTCTATCAGCCTTATATTTAAAATATCGCTAACAAATAGAATTATCCAAAAAACTCCCTATAATGTTATTAGCCTTACCGTACTTAACTTAGAAAAGTAGATTTAGCTACATTTCCCCTCATCCCCAAGACAAGTAATTCAGTCATGGGCTTTTTTATCCAGAAGATATTTTGTGACCCCAACGCTTAGGAATGGAAAATGTTAAGAATGAAGTCTAGACACATAAAAAATAGTTTTGAAACATTTTAGCTTTTCAAATTTTGATTTGGTCAAAGTAAAAGAAATGATTAGATTTGCTTTTGAGTTTTCTAAAACAAAAATATCATAAAAATATATTTATCCTGATAACCAAAGATCAATAATTATGATTCATCCCACTGAATTACAAAACAAAAAATACAAGTAGTAAATAAATAGAAGGAATACATATTACAAAATCAATTACAAAACAAAACTACATAAACTAACAAGCACTTTTAGTACTGGGGTTGTAGCTTACTGGTAGAATGCTGGCCTAGCATGCACAAGGCCCTGGGTTCAATTCCCAGCACCAGAGGGAAAAAACACTTCTATTTCTATTATTGTTTGTTGGAACAAACAATTTTATATTTAAAATACTGATAACAAATACAATCATCCAAAAAAATCTTAGAATTGAGGCCCACTGAAGCTATAAACTTGTTCTAACATTTTCCTCACTTGAAAGGGTCTATGAAGAAATATTTCCTAACAGTATGCTTCCAATTCCTTTCATGTTCTATGTATTCTACCTAATCACTGTGCCAGATTCATGTTAGATACTACTAAATCAAAATTTCCAGAAATTTCAATCTTCCGTAGGACACAAGTCATTTCCTTATATTTCCAAATTCTTTACTGAAGTGTTATGAAAGGGTTTTGAAAAAAGAACAACTTAAAATATTTACTCACCCACTAGCATCTCAAAAAGGAAAACACCAACAGACCACCAATCACATTCTCGACCATAGTAACCATCACCCCCTTGTGATTTCAGAACCTCAGGTGATATATAATCAGGTGTTCCAACTGCTGTATCACAATGTACCATGCCTGTCTATAAACAGCAGAGAAAGAGACCAGAGTGAAAATACAAAAGTATCAATAAAACTTAATTTATTACAGTAACTACATACTGCTATTAACAGAGCTTCATTGCCAACATGGCTTTGGAATACAAGGGATAAATGAATTATGAAATGCATAAAAATTTCTGGATTATGGGAGCTACTACAATTAATTTTTACCAAGGACTATCCTATAGTTTAAAAATTTAATAGAGACTTATTAGGACAAAGAAAATCTCTGAATTTTGCAAATTTAAAATACGAATCTTGTGAGACTTAAGAGCTAAACTCTTACCCCCCCCCCCCACAAGCCTATTTAGCCTAAAATGTTCAAAGGAAGGAGAGAAAAGGGTTAGATATAAGAAAGAAATGATGTAAAGTTAGACCATGATAGATGAAGCATTTAGGCTTTAAAGGAATAGAACAATACAATAGTTTGAACAGAAAAGGAGCATTTAAAAAAGAATAAAAATGACCTTATATAAAGCATATTCAAAAAATGCAATAAAGTCCAAATCAGGAAGCCGGGCGCGGTGGCGCAAGCCTGTAATCCCAGCACTTAGGGAGGCTGAGACAGGAGAATTGCGAGTTCAAAGCCAGCCTCAGTAATGGCGAGGCGCTAAGCAACTCAGTGAGACCCTGTCTCTACATAAAACACAAAATAGGGCTGGGGATGTGGCTCAGTGGTCGAGTGCCCCTGAGTTCAATCTCCAATACCAAAAACAAAAAAAAAAAAAAAAAAAAAAAGTCCAAATCAGTTAACTAAAAAGTTCCACATGATGAAGGTCAGAAGAGAAAGTTGAATATCAGTTTCAATAACTACCTGCCTGCAGAATAAACACTTTGAGTAAACTATGCAAATAGCACTCTCCTTTTGGGAAATTAATTTTCTACCCCATAATATTTGGCTAATACATTACGGTTTTTTGTTTTTTATTTTTATTCTTGTTTTATTTAGGCTTATATGTTGACAGTGTAAATTGACTCATTGTACATAGATAGAGGATAACATATCAATTCTCTAGTTGTAAGTTGTATAGAATCACATCATATATGCAGTCATACATCAAGTTAGGGTTATTATGACCATCATATTCCATCACCCTTGCTGTCCCCATGCCCCCTCCCCCCTTACACCCCTGTGAACGGAGATCCACCATTGTTCCCATGTCCTTTCCCACATTATGGATCAGCATCCACTTATCAATGAGTACATTCGGCATTTGGTTTTCTGAGATTGGCTTACTTCACTTAGCATGATATTCTC